>JABEVN020000030.1:0-213012 GCA_013146195.2 Codonopsis lanceolata
AATAATCCCAAATCGATCGTCCACTTGAAGATAACTTGAAATATTGGCAGATACCATTCGGTGTCTAAGTGATGGAGATGAATTATATCTTGCCAATAGATTTGTAGCAAATGCTATATCTGGTACAATTAGCAAGGATGGAAGAGCTCGATAGCACTTAAGTATGGTACTTGAGGACCAAGTATTTCTTCATTATCTTGCAGGGCTGAAATGGATCTTTCAACATTGATGATCTATTAATCGTGGGGTTAGTGAGAGGGTTTGCCTTATCCATATAAACTTCAAAACCCTTTTGTGTAATTTGATTGGTGTACAAATTTTCCACTATGAAAGTGTTCTGTTGTAAACCAAGGCGGTATTTGGTTGTGAAGATCTTTCATTTCAAATTCTCCCTTTAGGTAATCAAGCTGCTTCTTTGATTTCCTTGGGAGTTCAATGATATTCAGATCATCACATAGGCGGCGATAATAGCAAATCAATTGTCGTTTCTTTATAAAAACACACGGACATAATTGATCATTCACATATCGTCTTTTAACAAATGCTCACTTAAGCAATTATACCACATGCGACAGGATTGTTTCAATCCATACGGTGATCGTTGTAGTTTAATTGCACATAATTCTTTAGGCTTTGAGCTCGATGCCGAGGGCACTTTAATTCCATCGAAATTCTCATATAAATATCGGCATCTAATGATCCGTATAAATAAGCCGTTACAACATCCATGAGATGCATATCTAGATTTTTCGAAACCGATAGGTGATTAGATATCTGAGCGTAATAGCATCCATTACGAGAATCGTTTCTTCATAATCAATCCGGCCCTTTGAGAAAAACCTTGTGACAAAGCGAGCCTTGTATCTCACAATCTCATTTTCTCATTTCGCTTTCGAACAAAAATCCATCGTATCAATGGGTTTCCGACACGGTGTGAGATAGATCCAAATACTTTTCGTTTATTCAACGAATTTAATTCGACCCATGGCATCTATCCATTTGATCTTGTCATGCCTCTTTTGACATTGGAATCTGATTTTGGCTCGGGATCATCGGTCGAATCATTAATTTCTTGGGATAGAATAAGAGAATATATCATCAATATTCTTCATTTCATCTCGGTTCCATATTTTTCCATTACATGTAATTAATGGAAATCTCATGGTTATCATTGCTGCGGGGCTTACGCAGATTTAAGATCTGCTTTCCGGAACAATTTCACGACGTTTCTTCTCGAACACTTTCACGAGATCGGGGATTTCAATCACTTCCTTTGCGAGGATTTTTATCCTTTCAACTAATGGGTCGCCCACGCTCAAAGCTTGTCTTAGATACATTGTCATTTTATCATTTGGCAGCCCTTTGGTATTTCATTCTGGGCAGGAGCATTTTAAATGTGTGACTTTGTCACCTCTTTGTATCTATAAATGCATCCGGCAACCGATCGCTACTAGAATGTATGATCTTTGAACTTCCAAATATCGTTGCCTGTGGAGGTCAAGGTGCACAACGATGACGTGCACCACTTGATCTCTCTTCCCACTTGTTTTCCTCTTCACCTAAAGGTGGAAACTTGTCTTCATTAAATGACACCGCAAAGCGTGTCGTGAAGACGCCACCCGCTTTTGGTTCAAGATATTTTATTATGTAAGGGATTCATACCCAACATATACTCCCAATCTCTCTTTGGGTCCCATCTGTGCGCTAGGTGGAGAATTGGTACATATACCGCACAACCAAAACTCTTAGATGGGATAGATTCGCTCGCCCGAATGCCAACCGATTGGGAGTATTTATGATATGCACTTGGCCTCGAGGCTAATGCTACATTGCATGTAAAACATGACCCCATACGTAAGTAGGCATTTTGTTTCATCATTAATGGTCTCGCAATAAGTTGAATACGCTTGATCAACGATTCACCAAACCATTTTGTGTATGAACACGGGCTACTGGATGTTCAACATCGCCCCATTACAATAATCATTGAATGCTTGAGATGTAAATTCACCAAAGATTATCAAGTCTCACTTTCTTGATCATATAACTGAATTGTTTCCTTACTGATTATTTGTGCAAGGAATTTGGCAAATGTCGATACGAAGTTGATAATAGACATACGTAACCATTTGCTAGAAGCATCAATCAATACCATAAAGTATTGGAATGGTCCACTTAGGGATGGATAGGTCCACATATATCACCCCGAATTCGTTCCAAAAACGATGGTGATTCATATCCAACTTTAGTTGGTGATGGTCTAATTATCAACTTTCCTTGAGAACAAGCCTCACAAAGGAGTTCATTAGATTGAAAAATCTTACCGGTTTTTCAATGGATGACCACTAGAATTCTCTATAATTCTACGCATCATTATTGATCCTGATGCCCCAATCTATCATGCCAAAGCTTTAAATGTTTCAAGAACTTCAAAGTTTACTTGTAGAATATGATTCAAATATTCTTATGATTGTACTATACAATCCGTATGATAGAGATGACAATTTTTCCAATATACACTTGCTTCCTAAGTGTTTGAGGTAATGCAAAGATATTCATCATTCCCCTTATTCATAGTCTCAATATGATATCCATTCGGCGAATGTCTTTGAAACTTAACAAGTTTCTTTGAGACTTGGGAGAGAATAATGCATTATTTATCATAAATTTCGTGCCTCCAGCATTAGGAAAATTGCTTTGCCAAATCCTTCAATTATTTTGGCATTACAGATATAGTGTTGACATTAGCATTGTCAATTTTTAGATAAGAAAAATATTTCTTATTTTTAAGTATGGTATGCGTAGTAGCGCCTGCGCAAGACATAAATCTCCTCTTGGATTTTGGATTCGAGGCATATTTGTGATCTATTTCAATATGAGAGAAAGTAAAATAAGATGAATAAATATGATAACACATTGAATGCAAAATGCATATATAAACTTTATTGTAAGCATATAGCTTAATATACAAAAAGCGTATAATAACAACATGTTACTTTTTTTTTCACGCCTTTTATCTTAAACTCTAACCATAGCTTCATTCCTATGTTCATTTATTGTTCATGACCAATATCATCACTAATGGTATTGGTCATGTCGACGTTGGCCATATCACGAAATCAAAATGAAGATCTTCGTGATCATTTTCAAGGAAATTTGTCTCTACATTTTTCCTTTTGTGATCTCTCATAAAGATCAACTAGATGTTTGGTCTCTTCGGCAAGATATGCGTGCCAGTGGCTTTGTCATGCCACACCTAAAACATGAACTCTCTTCATTGTTTCTGACGCACATTTTGCCTACTGAGGAGGTGTTTCTATCATCATCTCTCGCTCCACTTCGTGGCGAGAGGAATTTCCATTATACTGATGATGATGATGGCGACGAAAGTTATTTCGTCCGCGACCTCTTCCTCGGCCTTGATTTTCGACCACGACTCCCTTGTCCATGATTTCCTTGGCCCCCACCACCACGACCGCGACCACGACCACTACCACGCCCACGCCTGGCCTTCATCATACATAGTCCCATTCGCTTCAGGGAATGGGGCTGAACCAGTCGGTCGAGATTCATGATTCTTCATTAGAATCTCATTATTTTGTTCAGCTACAAGTAGGCAAGAGATCAATTCAGAGTACCTTTTAAAACCCTTCTCTCGATATTGCTGCTGCAGGAGCATATTCGAGGCATGAAATGTGGAGAAAGTCTTCTCCAACATATCATATTCAAGATGATGGTTTCCCCACATAATTTCAACCGTGAGGTTATTCTATACATCATTGAACTATATTCATTAATGGTTTTAAAATCTTGTAGCGGATATGAATCCAATCATAGTGTGCTTTTGGGAGAATGACCGTTCTCAAATGGTCATATCTTTCGTTCAAACTCTCCCAAAAGACGAGTGGATCATTCACCGTGAGGTACTCCATCTTTAGGTCCTCGTGGACGTGGTGTCGTAGGAAAATCATGGCTTGAGCCCGTTGTTGATTACTTATCCATTCACTATTACTTTGTTGGATAGTATTTTCGAGGCTTCTGGCGGCCAGGTGGGTTTCGACATCTATTTTCCAAGACATATAGTTTTTCCGCTATGTCGAGCCTTTCAAATTCAAGCTTAGCAATGTTTGCCATTTGTGAAGAAAACTATAAAATGAAACATATATATATATATTAATAAAATGATGACATGGAAATTTTATTCATACGATAATTAATCAAGACATGTTAAAATGTATGTTGAAAGCTATTGTAATTGCTAACATGACATACATGATACAAAGAAGATAATAAAAATCTCAAAATCATTTGGAGGAATTCAAACAAAAACCATTGCGGTACGCAATAACAAGTATGATAATAATCATCAACATTGAGGAACATTTTTGTAGAAGAATATATGATATTGAGAATTTGTAAGGAGATAGTAAAAATGTGAGTAATCTATTAAAATGTTACGGTATATATGGAGAGAAAAATGACCGTTTATGACCGTTAACTAGCCGTTTATTACCGTTGGAGGAGATAAATAAAAATCAAGAATTAGCCGTTTATAGCCGTTATATAGCCGTTATAGGATAGGGGTAAAAATGTAAAAAAAATTCTGATTTAATAGAATTACATTTATATTATGAATAAATATAAAACTTATTAGGAGAAATAAATAAAATAACTCCGCATGAATATTTTTCTAGTCAACTTTATACAGCTATTATATAGCATACATATATATTCACGCCACGCTACTCGGCAAGCCTTTCTGTGGGTGTTTGTAAGTCAGTAATAAATATATACGTATATAAAGTTATTCATATATATAAAATTGAAATATATGTATATATATAAATATTCGCTTATAGCTTGGGGTTATTCCCTGCACAAACATCAACGAACATATATATTATGTTAAATAATAAATTATTATTTCGTCTATCTCACCATATATTATCGACGGTGGCTCAGCCAACCTTTTCTTAATAATGGTGATATACGATATATATTGAAGTAAAACAGAGACATAAAATAAATAATATATCGGTAGAAAATTTTACCGATTGAGATTGTTAACATTAGAACAATCGTGCTGATAACGTGTTATAAATTAACCACCAAATAGAACGAAGAGTATGAGAGAAAGAGAGAGAGAAAGATTTTATTAAGAGGAATCGCAGTGAACGAGTCATCGATCGCTTTGATTTATAAATGAAAGAAATTTCACTTACAATTTGCCAAACATTGAATGTTTGGCATACAAAGTCTTGCACCTATTCACCATAGGCTATTGTTCATCCATGACTTTTGTTTCATAACAATTTTAACATTATCATTTACATTTAATATTTACATAATGTTTATACTCAAAATTATTGTAATTATAACAAACTCTAATGTTAGTTACATATCCATTTATTATTAAACTTTTCAAATATGAACTTTTTCTGTGGAGTAAATAGTGTAACTATTAGGACAGTGTGTATTTTTCAGCGATCCATTGAGAGAGAGACTACCAATATAATTAAAGTAAAAACTAAATTAAGAGTAGAATGATAATAATAATATTTAAAAAAGATTAAAAAATAAATATTTTTCTTGAAACGATCCAAAAAGTTAAAAATAGACTCTTTTCTAGGAACGGTGGAAGTATAAAAAGTTGAATGAAATTTTGACTTTTTTTAGTTTATTTTGTAAACATAATCACATTTAACTTTACACTGAATTTACAAGAAGTAAAATTAGAATTAAAAAAAATATAATCTGTCAAAAAAAAAAGATTATTTTCTTGAGATGGGGTAATATCTAGTATTGTTGTTATAGTATATTATTTGATTATTGAGACTATTATTTATCATTTATATTAATTATATTAGTGGGAGAAATGATCCAAGTATCGCTGTCCGTGGCATGTGTGGATGAATTGATTGGTGGCGAGTCATGATTACAATTTACAGGTTGGAATATTGATTTGGACCATTTTGTAATTATCATGACGCGCATTAGTTCCGTACACTATTTGGCGGAGACTGCTTTAACTTAATATTACCAATACCAAGTTTCATACTTTCATCTACGAGAACGATTGAGCTAAAACAAAAGAGTTTTACCGTCGCAATATATATATATATATATATATATATATATATATATATGTTTTATAAGTCGGCTCTCTCTCTCTCTCTCTCTCCAAAACAAAGAAGTGGGTACATATATTTTTTTTTTCATCGATTTTGGACCTTTTTGCAAAAAAAAATTTAAAAGTACACATTTTTATGACTTGGTTTGACTCATTTGATCACAAAACAAATTTTCTTCAACTTTTGAAGTTATTGAAGATAAAGATGGTGGGGTATAAAAGATTATTGAAGTTTATGTCAAGTCGTTAGAATTATTTTTTTATTTAGCTAGCTTGTGGGTATAATTTTTTTAATTTTATTTTTAATGAATTGAATATAAAGTGAGGAGCACAGAAGATACTCCGTTTATATACTCTTATTGCAGAAACTAAAGAGATTACGAAACCTAAATCCAAAGGGATTAGGAAAATATAAATTAACTATAAATATAATATATTACAAATATGTTATATTTTCTTATATGCTCCCACAAGATGGATCATCGTTAGGAGAGACCAATCTTGAGAAGAAGATGCTGAGAGCGCGTGAGTTGACAATGTGAAGGAGTAGTCGGTGAGCTGCTGAATGAAGGGTCTTTGGCGATCTGGTAAGAGCCGGGTTTGCCAAGGACAAGGTTTGCTCGAGGAACGAGCTGGTGAACAAGGGGTCTTCGGCGAGCAGGGGAGAGCCTGGTGTGCTGAGGAGACATGGTTTGCTGGATGAGCAAGCTGGTGAACGAGGGGTCTTTAGCGAGCTGGTGAGAGCCTGGTTTGCCAGGGACAAGGTTTGCTCGAGGCGAGCCGGTGAACAAGGGGTCTTCAGTGAGTTGGGGAGAGCCTAGTGTGCTGAGGAGATATGGTTTGCTCGAGGAGCGAGCTGGTGAACAAGGGGTCTTCGACGAGCTGGTGAGAGCTGGGTGTGGCCGAGGAGGCCTAGTCCTTGTGGTGCTTGAGAAGCGAGCAACTAAGGTAGGAGTCTTCGGCGAGCTGGTAAGATCTGGGAGTAGCCGAGGAGTCCTTGTGGTGCTCGAGGAGCGAACGGGTTAAGGGAGGACGTCAGCGAGCTAGTGAGAGATGGGTTTGGCCAAGGAGTCCTAGTCCTTGTTGTGCTCGAGAAACAAGCAGTTGAGGGAGGAGTCTTCGGCGAGGTGAAAGTGGGGTTTGGCCGAGGGGTCTTTAGCGGTGGTGAGCCTGGTTTGCCGTGGACAAGGTTTGCTCGAGGAGCGAGCTCGTGAAGGGGTCTTCAGTGAGTTGGGGAGAGCCTAGTGTCCGAGGAGATATGGTTTGCTCGAGGAGCCGGGTGAATGGGTCTTCGACGAGTGGTGAGGCTGGGTGTGGCCGAGGAGGCCTAGTCCTGTGGTGCTTGAGAAGCGAAAGCAACTAAGGTAGGAGTCTTCGGCGAGTCGGTAAGATCGGGAGTAGCCGAGGAGTCCTTGTGGTGCTCGAGGCGAACGGGTTGAGGAGGGCCGTCAGCTAGTGAGAGATGGGTTTGGCCAAGGAGTCTAGTCCTTGTTGTGCTCGAGAAACAAGCGGTTGAGGAGGAGTCTTTGGTGAAAGTGGGGTTTGGCCAGGGGTCTTAATCCTTGTGGTGCTCGAGGAGCAGGTTGATGTAGGAGTCTTCTGGCGAGCTAGAAAGGGTAAACAGGTTGTCGAGGATCGGGAGTTGCTGAGGCCGAGGCGGGTTGAGGAGGTGTATGATGAGAGAGGGACCTCGGCTGTGGAGGGAGGGCGTTGGTGAGCTTGCTTTCTTGGAGGCGAGTTGGGTTTGCTAAGGAATTGGATTTGTTTAAAGAGCAAGCTAGGTTAGGGAGGCGTCCAGCCTGATCATAGTTGGGTTTCAGGAGTCCTTGGGTTGATGTGGTGGAAGGAGGATTAGGGTAGCGGAAGGTTGGTAGACGCAATGAGGAAGGACATCGGCAAATTGGTCGAGTTTGGTTAGCCGAGGTGTCATTTAGTTGCTCAAAGGTAGGAAACCGACTTAGGCGTGGAGAGTCTGCGGATTTGAACTTGGGTTTGGTGGTCGATTGGGCGGCGGCTTTGGTGGGAGGAAGGTATAAGGAGGCGAAGGTTGGTGGTTTAGGGTTATGAGGTTGCCAAGGTAAGGGAGAGTCGTTGGCGACCACTTTGGTGGGTGTTTATAAAGGTAGTAAGGTTGGTGGTAATAGGTGCTAAAAGAGGCGGCCGAGGAAGAGCGTCGGTGAGCTTGTCAAAGCTTGTTTCTTGAAGTGTTCTTTGATTGCTCAAGGGCTGGGAACCAGCTGATTTGAACGTGGGGTTGGTGGTCGGATCTTGGTTGGCGTCTATAGTGGAGGAAGTTTTAGGTTTACTGAATGTGGTGGTAGTTTTAGGTTTTTAAGAGAAAGCTCGATACCATGTAAGAAACTAATAAAGTTTAGGAATAATGACATAGCCTTTCCATTGATATGTTAAACATATATATATGAGTACAATACTTGCTACACAAGTTTAACCTAGAGAGTTTAAATACAAAGAGATTAAGAAACTTAAATACAAAGGGATTAGGAAAATATAAACTAATTATAAATATAATATATAAAAATATATTTTATTCTCTTATACTTATAATGAAAAGTAGCTGATTGGGGATCACGAACTAAATAAACAAGCGTGAAGCTCCAATGACAAACTCAGTTCTATGTTCTGCATCACTGGCCATCATTACCAGTGGAATGTTATGTCATATCCGATGGCTCTTATTTAGCCGCCCCAAGGATAATGGTCAAACATTTCCAACGGAGAAGAATGCTCACCGGAGGATCACTCCAAGAACACATAACATATCTCACTCAACTTTTATTGTATTTTATACTCCTTTCGTCCCTAAATTATCGTCCTCCTTTCCTTTTTCGTCTGTCCCAAAATAATTGTCCAGTTTGAAACTTACCTTTTTAGAACATCATTTTTATCACTTTACCCTTACTTTTTCACCCTACTTTAATTATGGGCCACATACACATGGGTTTTAAAGGAAACTACACATTAAACCAATATAAATAATCAAGTCAATTGTTTTTTCTTAAACTATACGTCGGGTCAACCAGAACAATTATTTAGGGACGGAGGGAGTATTTATTTTTTGGTGTTTTTTTTATTCATACATTTCACCAATTTTCTTTCACAAAAGCATTAGGATGGGAGTTAGAAAATGAACCAAGAACGACACCAGTTTATAAAATGGCACTAATACGATGGGCATAATGAAAAGAAATTCTTCTAATACGATGAGTTATGACTATCACTTCTGCTAGAATAAATTAAATAACTATTAATAAAACAAATTTTACCATGTTCATGTGGTAACTCTACCTTCTTTTTTTCCTTGCCTAATTCTATTAAATGTAAATTTTTAAAGTTTTCTTTTTGACATCAAATTTGAATGCACATGTTTTGAGTTTGCTTTTCTACTACAAATTTTAATGCACATTTTTCAATTACTCTTTACTAAAACAAATTAACTATTACTAATACCAAGCACATTTTTCAATTACTCTTTACTAAAACAAATTAACTATTACTAATACCAAGGTCCAATTTTTCTTCCCCTACTATTTACGCCGTAACTTTATGTTTATTCACTAAAGAAAATACCTATTATATGTAATTTTGATTTGTATTCATATCTCAATTTCACTATTTATTTTGTTTTAGTTTTGTTCAAAATATTCTAATATTAAAATATTTTCAATTACTAAATATGAGTTTAGAAAATCTTTTTATTATAAACAGCTTTTGTAAATATATATATATATATATATATATATATATATATTATAGTAGAAATTGTGGGTCGGTCCACTTTTTCATGATTTTAATCGTTTCAGTCCTTTTTTCAACCGAAAAAGGTCACTTTTTAGATTGAAAAATGACTACGTTATCCTTAATAAACGCCGAAGGGATGACTAGCGTGTGAATCGCGGTGCACATGTCTTTTTTGTGATTTAAATATAAAGAACCAGCGTAAAATGTTTATATACCGTGATACAAATATACTATACAAAAACAAACAAGTATAATATAGTTTATTAGCCTTTTGCACCGCGGTCTATAACTTAAATTTCTGTATTTAAATGTTTATATAGTGCGGTGTAAATTTTCTTATTTGATAGCAGTATTCAATTTTTTGATATATTTGTTTATAAACAGTTCCCTTCATAAAAACTAGTTGCACCGCGGTTGACAAATATATTAACCGCGATAAAAAAAAACAAACCAACCGGGATACAAAAACAAGTAAACCGCGATACACAATATATATTTTACCTTAATTTTTGTATTTAAACGTAAATAATGTAAAAACTAATGACTGTAAACACTAATGAAGATTAATATTATATATCAAAGTACATCGAACTACAATGTTCATTGCAAAATTAATAATTGAACTCTGCCAAAAAATACAACAATTTTCGATAGATTCATGACTTTCAATGTTGCAAAATTAATGATTAAACTCTGCCAAAAAATAGAACAATTTTCGAATAGATTTATGACTTTCAATGTTGCAAAATTAATAATTGAACTCTACCAAGAAATACAGAAAAGTTAAAAGAGTCATTTAAGATGGGATCAGTTAAAAGGATGCATGAGAGATCGAAATCTAGGTATGGATCAAACTCAAGAAATAATTTATCTTGAGAAATCTTTATAAATCAGCTTCATGTGGTTGTTTATCATCAAAGTCCTTCTCAAGCTTTTATCATCAAGTTCATAAAGATAAATGATGTTTTTTTTATCTAAGATTAGTATGCATCCGACAATCATGAAGTTTGAGAAGAAATTTGATGATAAACAATAACTGAAAATAAAATATTTTAAGGGAGATATTGTTGTTATGAATAAAGAAGAAAAATGACAGCAAGAATATTTAAAGACAAAATAAGGAAAAAAATGGTTTTTGTCATTTAATTATGGCTGTTGATATACGTGTTGGGTAGTTTGATTCCATTTAATACTGACTGTTGATATGCTGTTGATATTTATATACCACGAAACAAAATAACAATTTTATTATTTTACAAAATTGATAGTTTGCACCGCGATATATAAACATATGAAATGCGGTGCAAAAACATGTAACTGTGGTACATCCAATCATTTGTAACATACCTCTTGCTCATTAAGGGTAACACAGTCTTTTCACGTTAAAATGTGATTTTTTTTCGGTTTTAAAAAAATGAAAGGGTATTTAAGCGATTAAAAACTTGAGAAAGTGGACCGACCCGAATTCGACCATAAATTCTATACAGACACTTGCATTAATTGGAGTAGAGCTGTCAAAACGGGTTAGACCCGTTGAGCCAACTCCGCCACCTGAAAGAGGTGTGATTAGTTGGGAAAATATAACCTCACTAGGAAGCGTGTCAAATAGGTTGAGCCCACACGAGGTGCAGGGGGGCGATGGTTGGTCAACCATTTACAATCTATATTATAATAAAGCTTGGGAAACACGCTCGCAATTGACTTGGGATAAAGAGCGGCTGAGATCAATTCATTTACCGATATCTTACGGTCTCAATTTTGTCTAGATTTCACATGTGCGAAGGGTAGTTGTGCAACCCCTCTCCAACTTCCCCACTTCTCCCTGCCGATCTCCAACTTCCCCTCTCTTTCCCCTCCTTTCTCGCTTCACAACCATCTATCTCTTCCCTAACTCTCTCATGTCTCTTTTCTTGATTCAACATCCGGTAGGTCCTTTCCCCACGCACAAGCACTGTTGAGTTATTGTAATAATTTTGGACGACTAAATTAGATGCTCATGACTTTTAAGAAAAATAATTATTTTTTATGTTGTCTTATTTACAAAGTTAAGAAAAATACCAAAATTTTAAATTGAAAAATAGTCAATTTAAATCAATAGAAGTGATAATAATAATTTAAATTGAGTGTATAAAACATTCTTCCGATTTTTAAAAATATCTAAAACACAATTTATTTTTCTTTAGTTTTTCTTCCAATTTTTTATGTTATTAAGACCACTCTAAAAGATATTTTTTACGTTGTTAATAATATATTTAAAATATAAAATACACTTTTCATTAAACATATAGTCACTTTTTTATACCAACATAAAAAAGAGATATTAATTGTTTAGTGTCTATCTTCCACAGTAAATCTATAATATAAAAACAGTTACATGATTAAAAAAAGTTTAAAAATTAATACCTTTGGTGTATGTGTTAAAAAAAGTTTATATTTTAACGAAATTTTATTAATTGTATAAGGGCAAAGCTGGTTGTCCTCCTCAAATTTGTAATTTTATTTCTATTAATAAAATTTAACAAGGTATCGCCTCTGTTTTCTTAAATAAAATTACAAATAAAAGTTTTAATTTGTTCCTCCACCGTTGAATGATCATAATGTTTTAATTGATTATCGAGAGATCTTCATTTTCAATTTGTTATTTTAGACTTTTTTGAAACATGATTAAAACATATATTGATTTATTTAAATATTGACACCCTCCAGTATTGACATCCTCCCTATTCGCCGTGTCCATAGCACGGCACAAAGACTAGTTTACAAATAATAAAAGTGGAACACAATTTTTGATGAGCTTAAATTTTTTTCGCTCAAAGCTTGAGATTATTTATGAAATCTGAAATATTAGTAAATGATTATAAAAAAATGATTATATATTTGTTAAACTGTGTTAAATACTGAGAATAAATTAGATTTACAACAATATTCACGGAAAAATGAATTATAAGAAGGTAAAAAAAAAGTAATTATAAAATAATTTTTTATTTCTATTTTCTCTTTTACGCTATTAATAGTGGAAAAGGTTGTTCCAAAAGCACTAAATAGAATATAATCGTAGAAAATATTTTTTTTAGTGAAGTGTGAACTATTTTGTGATGAATTCATGGGAAAAAAATTGGTAGGCTAACCCACCTAACCTACAACTGGGTTAGGTTGACAATTTTCAGTCTCATCACTTTAACAGGCTAATCTATCTTACGCGACCTAGTTAGATGATTGGTTTTAGTGGGTTATGAGTCGACCCACTAACCCACCTTGACAACTCTAAATTGGAGTCACTATCCAATATTATAAGAAAGGCCGACCATGTCATAAGGAGAGTGAGGTCATGGCCTTGGGTTCCCTAAAAATACCCAATTTTTTGGGCCCCTAAATCTCACAAAAACCCTACACATTATTAAAATAAATAAATAAATGTCATATTCTAATTTCTAAAAAAGACTTAGGCTCCGTTTGTTTCACAAAAAATGATTTTTGGAAAACGTTTTCCTCATTTTCCAATGTTTGGTAACCAGAGGAAAATGTAGTCAACATAAAAGTTTTTCCAAGTCAACGAAAAATGAAGCCTTCTTTTTAGGAAAAATGACTTAGGGATTCATTTTTCAAATGTTCGCACACCCCTTCACCTCGAGGTATGATATTACAAGCTACACCCCTTCACCCTCTTCCACTATAATGCTATTACAAATATTTACCCTCTTCCAAACAAATATTTACGCAATATTTTGCTCAACAAATATATTGTTTAGAAATATAATTAGAGTTTGTGCACATTATTTATAAATTCCGTCCCTATATCGCCCTCTTTCCTTTTTGTCCGTCCCATTTAAATAAATATTTTACATTACCCTTATTTTTTCACCCTACTTTAATTATGTCATAAAATTAGTGTCTACTATATTATTTAGGGACGTCCCAAATATTATCAATTTTGTTTTTTAAAACGTTTTTTCATTATTACCAATTTTTTTGTTTGTATTTTTGACATTGAAAAAAAAATGGATCTTATTGATTTGACATCATTAATGATAAATTAAGGATTACTAAAGGAAAATTACTTAAAGTTAAACATTATTTTATGTTCAATATGGATATTAATATTATAATATATTTTTTGTATTTATTCATATATTGTTTTTTGTGTGTTTGCCAAACACCCGAAAATGTTTTTTGACATATTTTTAATAGATTTACCAATAGAAAAAATGACATACGTAACCTTTGTTTCTTTAATTTTTCAAAAACTGGAAAAAAAAAATTATGCTACAAAAGAAGGGCCCCGTTCGACGTAATTGGCCTTAAGCCCCTGATTTTACAGGGCCGGTCCTGACTTTGAGCATAAGTAGACGCCGACACAAGTGGTTTCTTTGACAATGAAAATGAATGATAATCTTAATCGAATAAATGTTGGGGTTTATGATTCATATTTCTTGCAAACCAATTCTTTCTTATGGCATATGAGGAAAAGAATATACGTCAATGTTGGCCTGGGGAATAATGGGCATACAAAATAATGAAGCACATGGTATGCTTAGTTTAGTCACAATTCGAACAAGACCCCTCAAGTAGCCTTTAGTCAGTTTAGATTGTGACATCTTCAACATTGACGTGGATTCAACCCTTTACAACACCCCACCCCTTTCACAATTACTAGTATTACCTTGTCTTTGAAGGAAAATCAACACCCAAAAGAACCTATGATTCATATTACTTGCAACCAAAGTAAAGGAAAATCAACACCCAAAAGAACCTCTGTTTCATATTACTTGCAACCAAAGTAATGGGCGAAATATAGTTTAATATTTTCAATTCAAAAATTCGAAAATAAAAATTTAAGTAAGACAGCCTTTACCGTCATATTTTGTATGACAAATCATCATCATCCGTCCCACAATTGGATGAAATTTAAGAGAATAAACTCTGTCTTACAAATTAAGATCCATCAGATAATTTTATAAAGATTTACTCAATTTAGAATGGTCTAACCTTTCTAATCATCATTGGATTTAACACACAGTTAGAATCCCTTTTCGTTTTCCAACCCGTGCTTACGCATGTTGGGAAAGTGTTTCACATACAAAAAATTCGTAAGGGTTGAGGGTTGTCACTAGGATAGGTATGTGGGTGTTGCATCATTTTCTTTGGTTTTCCCCAACCGACCAATTCTACTGAAACTTCGAACCCAAAAAGATCATACTGCAAGTGTTGGTTCGATCAGGATCTTTTGGTCCGGATTGGTTTTGAGAAAAATTTGCACAGCCCTATGCGTGACAACCAACGCTCAACACAAAATATGAGATCACGCTTGTGCCAGTGTATAATTCCAGCACAAGCTAATGCAATTTTCAACTCCAGACATTTTAATCCAGGAAACAAAACTAAGAATTTACAATGCAAACAGCAATTTCATACTAACGTCCAACGACAAAATCATTCTTTATCGCATTCTGATTTGTGTCACAGCTCGGTAGATAGTATAAAGTAGTTTCACGATGTTCATCTCAGTATCACATTCTAAAGCCAATACACGTTGGGTACATGGAGATGATTAAAGCTACTACTAATTTACTGGCAGGCCGAGTAGGGGACTAATGCACAAAGCTCATCACCCAAAACTTTATCTCCCCGAGCACTTCTAATAATACAAGGAAATGAGAATATAGGGAAAATGCCTAAAACTTGAAATCCTTTTTCTTTGACTTGCTGTCCTTCTCTTGCATTTTCCGCTTCCTCTTCTTTGCATTCTGCAAAAATTTCCTCACAACAGAATTAACTTTCTCGACAAAGTAGCAGCAGTAGCAATAGTAAAAGTAACAATAATGATCTTGAGGTCAGGCAAACACCTTGAGGTCCTTGTTTCTAATCCCCGTACTAACAAGGGGTGACACTTACCTAACCAAAATAATAATAATAATAAAGATGATCTCAAAATATAAAGGTTGTAAAAGGCATACCTCAGCAACCATATCACTGAAGTCCTCGCGCTGACTTCGCATCTTCTCTTCCTCACGTGCTTCCTCATATCTGTAAAGAAATAATAACCAAATAACTATATACCCTAATGGTTTTTAATATCGTTACAAGTGTTACTTGGAACAAAAGGAGGGTGACAACGCACTTGGCAGGCAAAACGTTGTCCATGAGTTCCAACTCCTCCGGCTGTAATGATACATCAACTCTGTCTGTTTTCTGTCCTCTAAGCAGGTCAACCTGGGCATAGGAATCACAAACATAGAAATACTCATTATTAGAATCCACAAACAAATGATCCATTGCTCGGTCGGGCCATGAAAACTGAAACTCAAAGAATAACAAAACATAAGAATAAACTAGGTAATAGTCAGCATAATTGTGATGGAAGTGCAACGGACAATACACGCACAGATACATATGTATATATATATGTACATATATAGAAGCGGAAAGTGCCTACGATGCACTTCAAATATATGTCAAAGAGGTAAAGAGCAGTGTAGTGGGCACTTCACCACTCTGGGTGGTAATAGAAAGTAATGAGGGAAAAGTAGTGCTAACTTTCCAATAAGATCATATGGTAGCATATTCGAATAAGCTTACATATCGCTGTTTAGAAAATCAATACATGGATACTAAACACAGCACATGTACAACAATTATCCAAAAATCAATAGGCAACAGAAATATCTAAGGCAGAAAATGTACGAGAATATAGGCAATCAATAAATGCTATCCCGTAGAGGAAGAAAGAGGTGTGTGCATGCAAGTTTCCTAAAAATGCCTAGGAGTGATGGCAAGGGCACTCAAGGTAAAGACCTTGAGGTCCTTGATTCCAATCCTCATACCAAATCCATAGGGCCATACTTATCTATCAACAAAAAAAAAAAATTGGAAACTTCCGACACGGACAGGAGTACGGGTGTCCAAATTGGGATACGTATAACTTAAATAAATCCCCTATTTTTCTACAATTCGTCATTCACGCCCACCTGCCGCCATCAAAGTCATGAACCCTAGCCCCTTGCGAAGTGAAGTCGAACCCTAGCCCTGCGATCAAAGTCGAAACAGCCGTCAGCCACCGCCAATCGCCACTCAACAGCCTGCTGGTGAGATTTTTCTAACCAGTCCCATTTGCGATTTTTCAATCTCTGCAAAGTCAATGTGATTTCTCTCTCTGTGCATGAAGTCAATGTGATTTTCTTCCTTCTGGTAAGTTCCGTTTCTCTCCCCGGGAAACTTTTTTTGTGTGCTTATAGAATAGTTTTTATAGTTACAGTTTGGTCCTTATGTTTTGAACATTTACATAGGACCCTGTACCAGTATCCTATATTTTAAAAAAATCTTGTATCCCCATATCCTGTGTCCCGCGTATCCGTATCCGTGCAACATAGGTTTCAAATATATAGTTTTAATACAAGAATTAGATATCCAGAATAAATGGATTTGGTTCCATAGCAAGGAAAAGATCGGGTTTCCTTACCCTTTTGGCTCCCGGCTTGCCTTGTGTACCATCACCTATCACATAGCTGTAGGCAACAAAGAAAGAAAAACTTGTTCCATTACTCAAACACAATGGAGGAAAGAAGTCGTGAAAAATCAAATTTAGAAATCAAGGAAATTGCATACGTATGAGATGTTCCAAGTAAGGTGCCTGGAGCTATCTTCTCTTCTTTTTCCTCAAGCACCTTTACCAAAGACAAGAAAAATTGTAAGCCTCATCTACAGCAATTGATTTGGGTGAAGGTGACGTCAAACATGATATACTCACTTGGTAAAGCGGTTTCTCAGTCTCTTTCCTCTGCTGCTTGCGGAGATCAATAACATCTGGAGTCTCAACGCCAGTTGGAGTACTGAATTGGAAAAATAAAGGAAACAAACTATTCAATACCTGAGTTCACTAACATATGTCCAGAAAAATGAAACCAGACATTCTTCACTAAATGAACAGTGTTTTGGACTTCCGATAAAATCATTTATCTTAGTACAAGTGTTGGTTCAAGTAAGAGTGGTCATCCCACTCCATGCCATCTTTGTTTAAATTTCATTCTCTTACAGTTCATATGACATGGAAAGGGATAACATTACCGAAAAAAGGAACACTGACTACCTTCCAGACTCGGCCTATTAACAGTGTACTTGGTCGAAAAGGCACATAAATTACAGCAATGCCTTTTCCCCCACAAGTGCAAGTGTACTAAAAGTGTACAAGTTTGCATGCTTATTCAACTGAAAATTTCAAGTGGTCACAGCGTCTGAGCAATCAACTCAAAACAAGTCAGAGAACTAAAAAAAATTATAATAGATCTCACCATCTCAGAGAAAACCCCTGAAAGAGCAGTTTTAACCTACCATGAGAACTAAAAAAATAATAACAGATCTCGCCATCCCTCCAAACTACAGTGTATCATTGGCCTAAAAGGAATCTGATGAGACTACCAATAAGAGTAAAGTAGAATACCTCGAAAGGCTATCAACTGATTGATAGCCATCCTCCAATTCCTCTTCCTCGTCTGGTTCTTCCACTTCCTCTTCTTCCTCCTCCTCTTCTTCTTCCTCCAAGTCTCCCCAATGCTTAGTCTTATCAACAGGCTCCTCCTGAATAACAAAAGTCAGACAGAACAGTGAGACCATGTAGCACAAACCAATTAAAAATTTAAAATATAATGGCTGAGAGCGGGATCAGAAGTCATATAGAAAAACATAATCCCTCTGTCCCAGCAAACAAGCCCCACTTTAAAAGTCGGTTTTAAATAATGTATTTTACTTCCATCTAGTTCCATTAAATCACATTAACCTCGCATCTCTTTTTATATGACACTTGGAGGAACATTGTGTGCTTGAAAAGAAAGGAAAATTCGAAAACACGCATGCTTTCATAAAAGTAGGACTTGTATGCAACAGAGAAAGTATCCGACAAGAAGTTCAATGCTAGATCTTTAAGTGCAGTTATACAGCTTACAATACAAACTTTGTTAGGTATTTTTAGTGCGTCAACTACCATTTGCACCTATAAATTGGAAACAAATGTTTTCCTTCAATTAACAATGAAGGCTGACAATAAAGGAGCCACCGCCAACCCAAGTACAACTGTCCATCAGCAGTGACAGCTCATAAACAACTCATGAGAACCAGAGTTTCTAAACAAAGAAAAAGATGGCAATAGCACTGCTCTTCAACATTAAATGGAGGAAGATGTTGTGTTGCCAACAGTTGCTAACAAATACAATACCAATGGAAGTTTACAATGAAGGAACTAATAGAAATACCTTCATTATGGGGACCATAAATTGAAACCACATATTTTCAGATAATAACACACAAATGATAAGATAGAAGTACCTCGTAGTTGGGTAATTCTTGTTGTTGTCCAAAAACATCCCCATACACCGGGCGGCCATACTTATCTCCAAGGTAAAAGGAAAAACAATAACATAGAGCTAATAAGCAAAGACCAAAATGAGATAGCAAAGTAATGCAGAGATGTAAGAAAGAAGATATTGAACCGAATGAAAACTACCTCATCAACAGGTGGTTTGCCCCAGCCTCCAGGATGATAGCCAAAGGAAGCTCCAGGTGGAATAGGAGCATTTAGTCCCGGAATTTTCAGATGAGGATAAGAAGGTGGAGGACCATATCTCTGGCATAAAGTATTATCATTATCATTCAAAAAAAGGTGAAGCCAACAAGTCTGTAATCCTTCTTAGAATAACAAGTCCAATAGGAAAAAAAAGAACTTATGGATAAAGAGGGGAAGGCTGATACAAACATAGCGGAGAAGGATACAAAGAGCAGTGCAGCAAGTACCTGCATATTGATGAGCCAGGGGGGAGGGGCACCTTCTGGCATACCCAAAGCTTCTTTTAGTTCCTGGGACAATGTTCCTGGCTTCATCTCTCTTAGCTTTACCTGCATGACTCAATGGAAATGAAAGTCACCAATAAGATATTAGCTCTAGGATGACGCACAAAACTAAATAAGGGGATGCAAAACCTCCAGCATTGATGAAGTCAGACACGTCTCGAGAATATAGAAACACATAACCTAATATGATGCATTAATTATTAAAGCCGTATCTGTCTTACAAACTACATAACCGATATTGAGGGAACAAAGACCGTAACAGCATCGTGTGCACGAAAGCAAAAGTAGAGGAAATAACATCTGATACACGTGGACATCTATAAACACATAGGTGTTTTGGTTATCACGAAGAAGAAGGTTATATACATGTGGACATCTATTAACGTTTCTAGGTCAGATCAATAACTAGAGACTGCAAATAAATCCAAGCAGGGATAAAATCAGTAGACATATATTTTGCTAGAATGTTGACGAGGGCTATCATACCTCGAACTCTTTTCCTTCATGATACAAATCGCCATGGGACGTCAGCTTTGGCTTAGTTTGGTACTTGAAAAAAGCATCATGGAGAACCTACAACCATGAAATAGGAAGAAAAAAAAACAATAAGATAACTGCAATAATCAAGGAAACAAAATGAGTACCTTAAGCAAGTGGCTATTTCACAAAATTATAAGGTGAGAAATATCAAATCCTCAACATGATCTAGAATCTAGATATCAAGGGAACAAACCTGATAATCAATATCCATCTTTCCCATTTTTGGTTGCATCCGCTCACGCTGCTTCTGCTTAAGCTTCTTATTGTCCTCCTTTTCAATGTAAGCCTGCAAAGCAGCACCAAAAGTGCATATGAAATATCCCTTCTCAATTTGTTCTTTTTACTTTTAATGTTAAGCAAGGTATACATTATCATCCCTCTCGAAGAAGAAGAAGAAGAACGCACATCATCATGCATATTACTAGAATTCACCCCAACTATTGAACAAAAATCTACGCACATATGAACACCCAACTCTCAAAACTGACAATACAAAAATGAAAAGCAGAAAATGTATCCAGGTCATTTCATCCGCTTCAACTCAGCACAAGGAAGTTCTATTTGCACTTCTCACTCACTATTCTACCAAGCAGTGAAGATTGTTCGAATGCAACACTGAATAAGTAAAAAGACCAGAGGACGAAGCAGTAAAACAAGCAAAAGTCATATCATAATTTTTAAGTGGGCTCAGAATTATTAGGATATTCATGTGGACTCTGGCCTTTATCTATCTTGTAGAAGACCACCATCATAACACGCCAGAATAGGTACGTGTACAAGAGCATGAAAGTCAATACATAAGTACAACAAGTCTTACTGGACAAGACCTAAATTGCAAGATGTCAAAAATACCTGTCTAATTTTTTCAATTCCTGTGGCCGCAATAAAGTCAGGAAGTTGAAATGGTTGTTTCTCGATACCCCGCTTCCCCTGCCATATATATTCAAAACACGATGAGGCACACGTTCACAAATTTATGAATACATAAAAACATTGCCTCGACTCTGGTCAATTATGAAATCACTGGAACTGTCAAAAACAAAAACAGCCCATAATTTCAGTCATATAGGAAAAATAATAAGCCCGTAGAACAATGCACAGAAAAAAAATCTGAAACAAAAAGTAGATTAATTAGCATCCTTCTTGTGACACTAGATTGTCCCATAATTTAGCACCAAAAAGGTATATATTATCCCAGACATATTCATTTATTTATCAATTAACTGCATTATGCAAGTGTCTTTGCCCCACCCCACACTAGCAAATGTATTAAAAGAGAAACCATATAAGGGTCCCCCTTGCCAAACACCTACATGTCCAGTCTCCAAGATTGTCACAGCCGCTCCCCTGCAAGAACCACATATATACATATAAGACAAACCTCATCAACATTATCTTCCATCACCTCTTCCCTAAACCCCTCATTTAAGTCTTTCATTATTTATACTTCTCAGAGAAAACAAGGAATATATCATTAATATTGCATGTTCATTTTGACCCATAGTGCATATTTATGTGACAGTAAATCACCTGTAAGAATTTCCTTTTCTGACACCAATGCCTTGGTACCGGAACAGTATTTCGATAGGATTTCAGGAATACCAGTAACTTTGGGTCCGCAGAGGTAGCGTCCCAAACCTGAAAATAGTGATAATGAAGTAGGTGTAAGACACAAGAAAAATGAAAACGTCATAAACATCAAGCCCCCAAGTATGTACAATACTCAATTCTAGTCCAATGATGATAAAATAAAAACAAGCCATAAAAATCAAACCAAACTAACTGAAACTACAATTAGAAACATTAAAGACCACCTGATCCACCAATGATCAAACATGCTTACGAATCCCACTCCATAGAATTTAAGTATCCAACGGAGGGTTCGGTCCAAGGTACACCATTATGTGGCCTAGAGGGCACTGAACTGTGTTGATTCAGAGATGTTGCTGACAATAAACACAACTAATTGCTTATTAACACTTTGGTATGTAGGATGGGTAAGGATCAACAGAATGCTAAATGGGAAAATGATGAGCCGCATGCCACTACAAAGCCTATGCAAGCATCCAATGGAAAAATCACGTATTGCAAAGAGGATTCGAGAAGAAGTGAACATGTTCGTGCATGAAGCATTGGAGCTGGAATCAAGAGCCTTAAATCGTGAAGAAAACACCTTGAAGACACATGTAAAGTTGGTCAATATCATACAAAGCATGGTAGACAACTCTGGAGGCTCAAACGGAGCTCTAAAGGAGCTTAATGGAGAACCATCGGGATTTTTCTCTAGCTCGAGAGGCTTGCGTCAAGGAGACCCTTTGTCCCCGTTTTTGTTTATCGTGGTAATGGAGGCTCTTAGTAGGATGTTAGAGAGGGCAGTGCAGGCAGGTCTTATAAGTGGCTTTAAGGTGGGGAGGAGAGGAGAGAGGGAGGTGTCGATTTCCCATCTTCTCTTTGCAGATGATACCTTAGTTTTTTGCGGTGCAGATAAGGCTCAGTTGGGGAATCTTCGATTGGTTTTATTATTTTCTCAAGCAGTCTCCGGCCTTCGCATCAACATTTCTAAGAGTGAAATTATTCCTGTAGGGGGGGTGGAAAATGTTGGGGCTCTAGCTGCATTTTTTGGTTGTAAGTCTGTTGTTCTTCCTGCCTCCTATCTTGGGCTTCCCATAGGTGCACAGTCAAAGAGCAGGGCGTTATGGAATCCTGTGGTCGTGCGTTTCGAGCAGAGATTGGCAGGGTGGAAGCGTCAACTTCTTTCCAAGGGGGGAGATTAGTCCTGATCAAGAACACTCTTGCTAATTTACCAACCTACTTCTTATCGCTCTTTGTGATGCCTGCCACAATTAGGCAAAGATTAGAAAAGTTGGAAAGAGATTTTTTGTGGGAGGGGCAAACAGATGAGCATAAGTTTCATTTAGTGAATTGGGAAAAGGTGTGTTCGAGGGTTCAGGAGGGGGGTCTGAACATCAGAAAACTCAAATTATTTAATGAGGCTTTCTTTGGGAAAATGGCGTGGCGATATCTCACGCACAAGGAGGCTTTTGGAGGCAAGTGGTGGTTTGCAAGTATGGAGAAAGGGGTCATTGTTGGTTTCCTAACGAGGTCAATTCGTCTTATGGGGTGGGAGTCTGGCGAGGTATAAGGAAAGGGTGGAATTCTTTTGAAAGATTCATTGCTTTTGAGGTTGGCAATGGGGCCTCGGTGAGGTTTTGGAAAGATAGATGGTGTGGGGATATTTGCTTGAGGGAGGTGTTTCAGAACTTATTTGAGCTTTCCACGGATAAGGATTGTAGAGTTAGTTCTATATTATCTTTGGTGGAGGGTAAGCCTATTTGGAATCCCATGTTCAGAAGGAATTTTCATGATTAGGAGATAGAGTCGGTTGTGCGACTTTTAGGATGCTTCAAGAACGAATACGCATCGATGGATAAGGTGGTTTGGAAAGGTTCGGGGGCTCTCTTTTTCGCTAGCTCAGATTATCTCAAGCTTCTCAATTGTGGTAGAACTTCTTTTCCTTGGAGAGCAGTTTGGAGATCCAAAGCCCCTAAGAGAGTGGTTTTTTTCATGTGGGAAGTGACTCATGAAGCTATCCTAACCAGGGATAATTTGCGGAAACGTAACATGGTTCTTGTCAATAGGTGTTACATGTGTAAGGTTGGCGAGGAGAGTGTAAATCATTTACTTCTTCACTGCCAAGTGGCTTTAGAGCTTTGGAATTTTGTGCTGGGTATGTTCAATATGTCTTAGGTCATGCCAAATTCGATCATTGAACATGTCAGAGGTTGGAATATGGGGTGTTCGAATAGGAGTAGTCGTATATGGGGGACAGCTCTTTTGGGAGTGTGTTGGATTCTATGGAAGGAAAGAAACCATAGGGCATTCGATAACGTGGAAATGTCAGTCCCGGAATTGAAGAATTTGTTGATTCGCACCCTCCATTTTTGGTGTTCCGAGGCTAATCACTCTTCTCCTAGTTCCAACTTTGCTATTGTAGATTTTGTAAATAGCATAGATATTGGTTAATCTTTTGGTTGGTATACTTCTAGTGTACAAAGAACGCATCACCTCTTTTGATGCTTGATATATATTATTTACTTATCAAAAAAAAAGGAGCTTAATGGATCAACAGGTCAAGCGGTCGCGTCAACTTCTAGGAGCTCAGCATTCTGAGACGCGGTCACCTCTGCTCGCATCGTTGGCTTGCGTCAACTTCTGGGACTTCACAAAAGGATGGAGCGGTCGCGTCACCTTATCCAAAGTGACCGCGCCCAACACAATCGCGATCGCATCGCATTCAACCAAGCAACCGCGTTGCGCCGATATCTGTTGTTACTTGTTAAGTTTGGGTTTACTTTGTAATAGTTTCCTTAATTAATTAGTTCGAGTTTCCAACTTTTAGTAGGTTTCATTAACATATAAATAGGCCTTTATTTGTGTGGAAAAAACACAAGTTTTCTCAAACTATGTTCTTCATGAACTTATCAGACTTGTCTGTAGCGTTCAAAACCTTCGACTTATCAATTGGAATTACATCCCAATTGCATCAAACAAAGGTTCGTGGTCGTCTCAAGCATCAGGTTGAGGTCTAATTGCACCGAGGTTCGTGTTTGGACTTATTTCATCAGGTTGCGGTGTCATCAAACCCCTTCAATTTCTATAGCGTTCCTAACAATTCCGCCGCGTGTTTGAGTCTCCTCAAGAGATTCATATCAGAAAAGAGGGAAATGAAGAACTTCCCTTAGAAGACCTATCGATCAGTCTTTCATCAGTGAGGGTGAATTCTTTTTAAATAAGTGGGTGTGAGTTTCTTTCCCCAAGACAAACAATGAGGAACTCTCACTAAGCCAGTTAAGTCAGGTATAACACGGTTGGCTAACACGTAATTGTGTCACTGCTAACTAAAGGCTAGGTAACCTTGAGTTCTTTTGCTTGCTAGCCAAGTGAAGCCAATCTCCACACATGTTGCAAAGTTCACAAACACAAACACCTTGAGGCATCCAAGTAAACCACACTCCACCAAATAAAAAACAGGATTGCAAAGTCACGTGCCAAAAGAGAAGATGGCTTTGTCTATCAAAGCAAAATTAAGTGCAAGTCAAACACGGAATTCTTAGCCTTCACCAAGCACAATTTATCTGAGGGACTGGAAATGCAGCGCTAGGAGGCAGCATATAGTTTAAACAATGATTAACACACATGCAAACATGCGCGAAGACAATTCTGTAGTAGAATATCATGATTAACAGTCATCCGATTCAGTGGGGAGCATGCAATAATCTACCCAACACAATCGATCAAGCTTCAAAAGAATTTGACAAAACCATCTACAAGACTTCAACAATTACAGAGAAGAAAAGGAAAGAGATGAGAATAAATCAGGACGTACCACAACCCCCACATGGTTCCACACAAAATAAAGAAACTTGCAATGACAAGGGTAATATCTAGAATAGACAAGGAAAAAAATATATTATCACCCCACGCAACTCACCTCAACTACATCAGGTCTCGAACTTATCTGTTTCAATTCAGCAATCTTCATCCGGCGCTGAAGCTGAAAGAAAGAGAAGGTGACGGCTTTAACTTGCAAACTAAACTAGAAAAATAAACAATAGTACCACCATTGTGATCAAAGTAAATAAAAATAATAAAGAGGGTAATGAGATTTAGAACCTTTTTCTTTTTATTAGAGATGCCCCCTTTCTCCTTCTGTTGGGCATCCTGTTCTTCCTCATCAGAATCTGAATCATCAGCTTTCTTCTTTGAGGCCGCACTGACTTCAGCATCATCCTTTTTATCGTTCTCCTGAATAAAATCAAGTGGATGGAGGAGGGACAAGAAGTCAGAAGGTTATAAGCAAAATCTATAATCGTGTTTGGATAGATGGTTTGCTTTGTCATTCCTGACTTTTTTGTGGTTTTGTGAGAATTGGATTTTTTTTTTAAAAAGCAAGAGAGAGATGTAGAGGAAAAAGTGGGCCCAAGAAGAGAGAAAGTGAAAACCAAAAAAATAACCACAAAGCGAACCATGGATGCGAAACCTATGATGATAGTAAAAATGGAAAGCTGCTAAAAACTCTTTTCACCTCAGAGCCTGCGGCTTCACTAAAATTGAACTTCTCAAACACCTTTCTGAATTCTTCATCGAGGTCATCTAGGTTTGCCTTTTCAGGGATATACTCTACAACAACTTGCTCCACAACCTTCCAGGAAAAGTAAATATATAGTGGTTAAGAACTATGCATGAAATTTAATAATGAATATGTGGCTTATTCCATGCATTGCAGATTGAAGACAGCATGTTCTTATCTTTTACATCTTTGCTAGGACCAAGTTAAGTAGTATGTAGCTGACATGCAAGCAATTAGGTAAAAAACTGGAACACCAACAGTTGTTACAAGAAGAGTGTCTAGTAGAAGGCAAAAGTCTTTGAATCTATGACTTTGACCCTAGACTAAAAAAACTCTATGTTCAGGAATTTAAAAAAAAAATCCCAAGTAAAATGTGATTACTAAGTTGGATCCATGTTATGGGAATGGATGTTGGACCATCTAGCATCTTGTAGTGTCTACTGTTTATTATCGCACTAAAGAGATATATGTATAAGTAGCAGTTAAAAGTGGAGATATAATAAGCTTGGTTATAGTTAACACATTTGATTAGTAGTATTATCTAGGTCGAGCTTGGATTTGGAATCAACTCATTCCCAGATGTGTCCATGATTTTAAATTTTCTTCTTCCTTCCTCCAAAAATTCAAGTTAACAAACTAACTTCACATACGTGTTCAAACATAAACCCTTTCAGTAAACAGCAGAATCACAACCCTGAACTTTATGGGGGGTGAAGTCCTACGTCTGGACAGATAATTACCGGTCGAGAAGAAAAAATGGCAAGTAACAGATTTCTCCACTTAAAATAACCAAGAGCCCCTGAATGCAATGAACTCCAACTCCATACTCGAAAATCCTAGGATGTGGCTGACCACTAATGCAATCTAAAGATGATAAGCCCATCATATATATTACCGAGAGCATTAAAACTATCACTAAACTAAATTCCACGGCTTGAACCTAAAAACTCTAAAGTGACATGAGATAATTTTTACTAAACTCAAACAGAATAAGCTCCCAACGCAATCACTTGTCACATTTGCACGTTTCAACCTTCAATACAAAAACCTGATATATATATATATATATATATATATATATATATATATATATGTGTGTGTGTGTGTGTGTGTGTTAAAGCACAAAATCTAAAAGTACGATATACATTGTTGGTGCTCTATCTAACGGCTCGAGTTTTAACATAATATAATATAATACATATATATAAACATTAACATATAAATAGTAGATCTAAAGAGTATACAGCGAATGAGCTTCAATTTAATATATATTGACCTAAGAAGCAATATCCAAAACCCTAATACAATCGCAAGGACGATTTGTCGTAATTATACCTTTTGAGGATCGGAGTTTTCCTTAGCACTGTCCTCTCCGTTGACGCTACCCCCTTCTTCCGCGGTGGCGGCATTATCTGCATCGTTCCCGACGGCCTTGTTGTTTTTCTTCTGCTTCCGCCGCCTACGACGGCGGTCGCTTTCTTTGGACTTCTTAGTAGCGGGATTGGGGAGAGAGATAGTCGATGCGACGCCGTTTGTTAATTCGGCCACCATGGTTTGTTTCCCAGTGAAGAGTAGAGTGGCGTTCAGCGACGGTGTTGCTGGGAGTGGTCGATGGAAGAAGACGGTGTATTGAGAAGAGCCCGAGGATTGAGAAATGTACAATTAAATATCGGAAATATTTATACACGTGGCAAGTATAACGCTAGTTGTATGGAACTTTATGTTCTACTACGAGGTATCATAGTTTCACTTAGTATAAATCGGAACCACGGAACCGAATCGAACCAAACAAAACCAATCGGTTTGGTTTGGTTTTAGATAAAGACGGTTCGGTTTTGATTTCAAACTGATGAACTCGGCTCAAATCCTGGTCACGAGCTGGGCACATATGTCCTCACGTGATAAGCACATGGAAGACAGAGGCTAGGAAAAAGATCACCCGAACAGGATAACCCGGGAAAAACATCCTACATATCTATCGAGCAGGAATCCTCCTACCAGTCTGATCAAGCAGGGAATAAGGCTGCTTAAATAACAGTTATCTATTTCAAGCCTAACTGTCAGATCGCCCTAGAGCCCGAGATTTAAGACATGGCTTCATCAGTTACGCGGTCAACTCGCATTTATGGTCATAAAGGCATATGATCTCGCTATAGTAATGACTCAGCCCGAATTTTACTCCCAAAAAGGCTATATATACTTTGCAATACTTCATTTCAAAGGGGGGCTCACGCTTATACACCAAAATTATGTTATTTTGGATATCTACAAGCTTAAATATTTACTCTCACACCTGAGGGGTTTCGTGAGGTCCTGCCTTACATTCCTTATAAGATTTTCTTCTGTTGACAGGTTTCTACAAGATCATACCTTCACATAAGCTCAGATATCCTACAAACCGCAAGGAACGGCCCAAGACCAAATTGTGTAGCATCACAAACATTGGAAAACCACCCAGTTCGGTTCACGATTTTTGGTATCGAACCAAACCAACCTATATATTTTTATTTATTTATTATATAATATATATTATATTACATTTATTAACTAATTTGAACTTTTGAATCATCTTATATGCATAATCTAGACCTTTATATAACATACTAAATCAAATAAAATTTTGATTGTTGGAGAACTATTATTTATTCAAGAGGTGGTCTCCTGTAAGACAGTCTTACAAATCCTTATCCGTAAGACGGATCCTCCCAGGTTAAATGGGGAAAATTTCAGAAATCGCAAATTCAACCCCTTAGTTTTTGAAAATTACAACGCCACCCCTCATGTTTATATATGCATAGTGTCACTTTTTACTATCAGCAGTGTCACTTTATAATATAAAATGTGTCACTTTTGACCTTAGAAGTGTCACTTTGTATTTTTAATGAAAATTATATTTTTTTTTCCTAAAACAATGTTACTTTTTGGGCTTAAATGTGTCACTTTTAGTCTTAAATGTGTTACTTTCACTTTGAAAACTGTCTCATTTTTTTATAAATAAAAATTATTACGTTTGATATTAAAGTGTTACTTTATAACATTACAAGTGTCACTTTTTAGCATTATATTTGTTACTTTTGACCGTACAAGTGTCATTTTGCCTTATAAATAAAAATCGTTGTTATTGACCTTAAAAGTGTCACTTTTTAGCATTGAAAATGTCACGTTTTAGTATTAAAAGTGACACTTTTACCAGTCAACGTTAGTTTTAAAGTGACACTTTTTAGTATTAAATTATAAATGTGTCACTTTTTAATATTAAGAGTGACACTTTTTAGTATTAAATGTGTCATTTTTTAATATTAAGAGTGTCACTTTTTAATATTAAATGTGTCACTTTTTAGTATTAAGAGAGTCACTTTTTAGTATTAAGAGTATTACTTTGAATTTTAATGAGAATTATAATAAATTTCACTTTATAGTGTCACTTTCAACCTTAAAATGTGTCACTTTTGTCTTTTTAATGTGCCACGTTTAACTTTATACGTGTCATTTAGTATTTTGTTAAAGTCCATTAAGGTCCTTCAAGTATCTCAAGGCATTTGATGCCGACGGAGCTGACAAAGGATTAAACTGTAAGGCATGGAAAACATAAGAATTTCGACGACAAACCTTGAAAGTGCAAGGGCATCAGAGCAAAATGACACATCTTGCCAATGAAACTTAAAAACGGGGGATTTCGAACCGTGGACCAACGCGTAAATTTCCAAAATTAAAGAATTTTGATGTGAACCATATCAACAAATTCATTTTTATGACTTCTTGTAACGTATTATTTATTTATTATGACCCGTAAATTTCTAAATGGGGCTCCGTCTTACGGATTTAGGATCCGTAAGACTGTCCTACACAAGTCTTTGCCTTTCTTCAATTATTTGTGTTTATTTTAAATTTGTATTGTTTTCATTATGATAATTTTTTGTTAGTAGGTTATTTCCTAATTTTGATGTTAATTCCCAATTAAAATCTTATTTTTATTATCATTTTTAATGTTGGTTAATTTGATTTTAATGAAGGTGCATTATTGTGTTTAATATGGTAGGTTAGAGCATCCACACTGCCATCTACACACTTTTCTTTTCTTACTCACTTAAAAACATATCTTATCATTGTATATATTTAACACATCCCAATAAAAAAAATATTTCATTTGCCCCCCCCCCCTAAAAAAAAAAAAACCAGCCACACATGCTCTAAGAAGATTCTTTTTGTTTATTTTTAGCTAAGAATTTTTTGGTTTCTCTCTCCTGGGTGGAAGCTCTAATAATTGGTCTCTCATTGTTGAATTCTTCTTCTTAGTTAAGAATAACACTAAAAAGAGGAAAAACTCAACAATGGTGATGCTCTTATGCATTGCAATTCCCGAGCCTTATCATTAACTGTCTGAATTTTTACTAAAATTAAATGGGTTTTTTTCTTTTCTTGAAGGATCTTGAGAATTGATAGATAAGAGTACTTTCTAGGGAGAGACTGACATTTAATAGCGTCTTCACACATGGGCTAGACAAAGGTGCTACTTTGTTAAGTGCTAAAATAAGGTGTCCACCTTACCCAACATAGTTGAACTCAAATTCTTTAACGAGGAAGTACTAAGACCTCTCAATCATCCATGTCATTTTCTTCATATGTCCTTAATCGAGTTCAAAAACTAAGAAAAATCAATTTTAAGTCTTTTGGTTGAGTTAAATATACCAATTAACTCAAATGCGATAGTTATTTATGGTCATAATAAAACTTAACCCTCCTCAAGGATTGAGTTACAAAAACATATGGAAAGTTTCAAAGTGGTTAATTAGAGCGCTCGAAATAACTTGCAATGTCAAGCATCATAGACTAAAGTTTAGTAGCTTAGCTGTACTTAATATAACTATCGCATTAAACCTGAATAGTCCTCCCTTAGGAATCAGATGTGCATCTGGGCTCATTCATTAGTCCATAAGAATATTATGTTCAAAGAACAGAGCATGTAACCATAAGTAGTAACACTGACTTAAGGTTTTTGAGGGGATACTTACATGATATGAGTCTCTATCCATAGGATAATGTATTGATGAAAATCTTCTGAAGGGTCAAACCACAGTCCATACCTCTCTTCCCTCCCAACAACAACATAGCAAAAATCCAATCAGAATTGAATAATAACTCATTGTATAGTTAAATTAATCTGTCTTAATCTTCTTTGTCTCACGTTTAGGTGGAAATACTGGACAAAATTATTGCCTCTCGCGTTTCAAAACCACTCATTGTTGTGAACCAAGAGCCTCCAGAAGAAAATTAAGTTGTCGTTATTGATAAAAAAAAATACACTATCGTTTCTACATGTCAAATTTCCTTTTTTTCTTTAATAGTATTTGATTATTGGTTTTGTTAATCTTGCTAGGGACATGGGTATGGATGCCACTTTTTCTTATTTATCAAATCTCCCTCACTCAATACACGGTGATATCATTATGGATACCCAAGGTTTACCTTAGATTCAAATTTCTTAGTTTTTAAGCGTTGTTAGTATTTCCTTTTCGAGGTCAGGCTGCTCCGTCTTCCCTCCTATAAGGGCAAGGTTGGTTGTCCCCCTCAAGTTTGTAATTTTATTTATATTAATAAAATTTAGCAGGGTACCGCCCATGTTTTCCTTAAAAAAAATTAACTTTTTATTCCACTGTTGGATGATCATATTGTTTTAATTAATTACCGAGAGGTGCTAATTTTAAATTGGTTATTTTCTAAGTTTGAGTTTCCTTTGTTGAACATATTCAGAAACACTTTGGGCATGCAGGAGTACCTGTATGTCACCATACTAAAAAAAAAGATTATTTTTGATACGTGATTAAAATATATATTGATTTATTTGAATACTGACACCGTCCCATACTAACGTCGTGCCATTGGCACGGACATAGATACTAATTTGTGACATTCAAAGTAGGTCCAAGAGAGTACATGTAGCAATAATCTCTTTAGATTCAGACCTGAATTCATTCACGTATAGTAATAACTCGTGCAAGTCTGATTCTTGCTATGAATGGTTCATCAGTGAGTGTGATACACAAAATCAGTGTATGTACGTTGTAAGCTATATTGATGGAACCAAAAGCTCAGGAAATCTAGCCATCGAAATGCTTACTCTTTACGAAATAGTAAGCATAGTAAGCATTTCACTGGCTAGATTTCCTGAGCTTTTGGTTCCATCAATATAGTTGGCAACGTATACATATTGATTTTGTGTATCGCACTGATGCACCATTCATATCAAGAATCAAATTGCACAAGATATTAAATACATGGATGAGTTCAGAGTTCAAATTTTGGAGCTAACCGAACAACTATTGCAAGGATCAGACTCAACCCATAATAGGGGACTAGCAGTGTCCATTGCGACTAGCTGGAGTGGGGGCACACCAAGAGAAATGTTCACTGCAGAACATTTATTTCCCGCCGCAACATGCTCCCCTATCAAAAGCTGTCACCTCACAAGACAAATCAGGTATGAATAAGAGACATTCCTCACTGTTAAAAAAGAAGCCATTTTTAGATATCCGAACTCACTTATCAAACGCTCTTATCTAAACAGCCAACATTGTGGCACATTTATTATACACTCTATTGGAAACCTTACTCTCACGCCGGAGGGTTCTAGTCGGGGCACCCCCGACTCCTTAACGGCGTTTTATTTGTCTTGTGCAGGTCACAAAGCCGGGACAAGCAGGAAGAGTTCACCTTCGCTTATTACATGGGCAAAACGACAGAGTCACCACCGATTTTGCGTGATCACAAAGTATTTTACTATTATTGTCAATAGAAAAGATGTATTTCACATTGGTTAGAAATTAATGTTGGTTTTAAAAATATTATTATTACCAATAGAATAGATGTATCATATATTTGGTATAGGGTAATATTGGTTTCCAAAGTCTTTAGATATAAGATTTCTACCATTATTACCCATAGAAGATGTATATCTCACATTGGTTAGAAAGTGATGTTGATTTTAATTTTAGATAAAAAAAACTTTTACTATTATTACTAATAGAAGAGATATCCTACATTGGTTAAAAAATAATGTTGGTTTAAAAGTCTTTAGATAAAAGGCTTTTAATTTTATCATCAATATAATAGAAGCGATGCATCTCACATTATTTATAAATAGATATAGGTTATAATTTTTTTAAGATAAAAGACTTCTACTATTATTACCAAATGAGGATATGTATCCCACATTAGTTAGAGAGTGATGCTGATTTTAAAAGTCTACCATTATTAACAATAGAAGAGAAGTATTTCACATTTGTTAGAAAATTGATATTGGTTTAAAAACTTTTTAAATGATGGATCTCACATTGGTTACAAAGAAATGTATCTCACATTATTTAGAAATGAGTATTGGTTATAAAAGTTATTAGATAAAGACATTTTTATGTTATTACCAATAGAAAATATGTATCTCACATTGTTTAAAAATGAATGTTGTTTAAAAAGTCTTTTATCTATTACTATTATTACTAATAGAAATTATGCATACCACATGGTTAGAATGTGGTGTTGATTTTAAAAGTCTTTAGATAAAAGATTTAAACTTTCATTACCAATATAAATAAAAAATAAATATCACACATTGTTTAAAAATGAATTATGATTTTAAAATTTTTTAACAAAAAGACTTCTAATATTATTATCAACTTAGATGTTAATTTTAAAAGTCTTTAGATCAAAGATTTTTACTATTATTACTAATACAAAATATGTATCTCGCGTTAGTTAAAAACTTATTTTAATTTTAAAAGTATTTAGGTAAAAAAAGCGTTTAATATTAGTAACAATAGAAAAAAATTATTATAATAATAGAAGAGATTAACAATCTAATTATAATCAATAAAAGTTATATTATTATTTATTATTACAAAAAATACATATATCTCAAATTGTACCCGTGCGAAGCACAAACTAAACAACTAGTGTATATAGGATGAGAAATTCTAAAAATCTGCATCCCATTATTTTTGTAGACGTATTAACTGACTTAAATTTGTATTAGTGAGCCATTAATGATTCTCTAATGATTTACTTATAAAGAATAATTCTCTAAATTTACATAAATATTATATTTGAGCTTAGATCATTCACACCATTTTGATTGAAACATTGATTTTTAAACGATGTTCATAATCCTAAATTTTGAGATCAAATAACAAATGTATTTTATTAAAAAAAAATAGATCTGATAAAAAGATCTAAAATTTTCATATCTTAGTATTAAAGAAACAAATTTTTATTTCAAACTGTATTTGTTAATAGACAATAAAAGGGAGACAAATCCCACAAGAGAAAGTTTGTGCTGTTTTGTAAACCAAACTTTTAACAACTATCGAATCACCCCTTTAACACGCATTTGTTCGTATAGCTAATTACCATTAATGAATAACACTACGATTTATAAAATAATCAATATATATATATATAACGAAATCTTATAGATCTGAATATGACAGATTGATTAAATGTTAAGGTTTCTTTGGGTAAGTTGGGGATGACTTTTTTTTTTAAATCGAAGAGTTAGAGGATGATGAAAAGACATCCTCTCATGTTCACACGATGAGGGATGAGAGATCTTGAGTGACCCTTAAGATGTGAAGTTGCCTTTCACTGTGGCATGTAACTTTTTTTTTTTTTAAAGGCTAGTTTTCAACCATGCACCTATGTTGCAGTTTTTAGAGTAACAATATATTTTGATTTGAAGATATTGATATGCGATGAATTTGAAAAACCAACAAATGTTGTGCATAAAGAAGTTTTTTCAGAATCTATAATAATTACTCTTACAATGATATATATATATATATATATATATATATATATATATATATATATATATAATATGTTCTGCTTAATTTTTTTCTTAGTATTTTGTTTATGTGTAATTTAGTTGAAAAAGTGATATGCCGTGCATTTAACGCACGGGTGCAAACACTAGTATTATACTCCCAACTAACTCATTTAGTATGCGTGTCTTATCATAATACTTTATGGGTCATTTTGCTTGTTGTATAAATATGGGGATAACATTCTTTTATTTAGTGTTTGGTATAATTTTTGTGTGTCGGATAAAATTATCCATATTTTTGAATAATCCCCTTATCCGGAATTAAATAATACCTCACATTTTCTGTTATTATTTTATCTTGAATTACAAAAAACAAGATTACTTTTCTTGTTCTCTTATCTCCCTTCCTACTATTACCAATTAATGAAATGTAGGTTTGAAAAATAAAAATAAGGTAGATAAATTCGCCCAAGACCATTAATATTCATTCAATTGACCTTTGGCCTAGTTTTTTCTAGCACTGGGATTTCTTAATATTCCACTCGAATTCTTGTCTGTGAAAAATGCAATGAGAGCATCAATCACTGAATCCTAGTATTGAAGACAATTGGGTCCATCTTTATTAACTATTGCTAGACTTAATTATTTTCGATGTGGATTTAGTGTCTCAACACGTTCCCCCCCTCACGTTTAGCTAAGATTGAGGCTTACTACGTGGTTTTAATAGCGACGAACAAAAATGTAGGTCGTTGGACCTGAACGTGTAGAGAGGGTGCTTGTTTAAATCTGGGATCAATCTCAAAACCAATTGGTTATAAAAGGTGTGATCCGAAGATTGCTAGATTTAGTTATTCTCGATATGAATTTAGTGTCTCAACATCACTTGCCGAGATTGCTTCAATTCACTCCTCCGAGCGAGATCTTGATGTAATGTGTTGCGGCTTGCTACACGCCAATCGATGGAGATAAATTGCTTGGTTATTTTATAGCTATGATTGACTAGCTTTATTTAATAATAATAAAATTATTACATAAATAAATAATTAATTGGTTGAACTTGGTTTAGGGCCTAAGATGAGATCTATTATTTAGCTTTTAACCCACAGTATTACTCAACGTGTTTGTGAAAAAAATTGAAAAACAATAATATAATACTGAAATTAAACATTTTGTGTGATCTTTTGATTATTTATAACATGTAACTTTCAAATAAAAATATAAAACTGGTATTTTCATAAATGAAAGATATTGATATTGCAAGAAAGAATGCCGATACTAATTGTGTAATCCCAAGTTGTTCACTCTTAAATTTTAGAACATAATGTTATTAATATGGAGAAAACACAATCTATTATATAATACAGCTCAGTCTCATAAAGTACGACTGAGATCGCTTAATTTACTTTATATCAAACGGTTGAGATTGATTATTTTACTTTATATCAAACGACTGAGATTACATATTTATACTTATATCAAACGGTTGAGATCGATTCCAAAAACTCCTCCCGCTCTGCATCCCCCGCTCACTCTCCCTGTACAACTCCAATTCCTCATTCCTTTCCCCGAGTGTTTCTCCGGCGTTCTTCCAATTGCAATGGGTTTCTCCTCCTTTTATTCCATAAAAAGGCGGTTGCTCCCTCTCTCTCTTCATCTCCAAAAATCAACCGGCCCCAGCGACACCACCCCTTCGTTCATCCATCTTCGCCCCTTCTTCCCCGGCGAATCTCACCACTGCCCCCTTTACCAAACCCACTGCCCTCCCCTCCTGACCTTCGACCCCGCCGCCTTCACGTCATCTGATCTTTGTCGTTCTCCCGCTGCCTTCTTCCCTCTGGGTCTGCTCGATCACCCCTCATGCCGCCAGTTCGCTCTGTAAGTTTCTTCTTCGCTCTGTAAACTATCATCTCCATTGTACATTTTGTTTCTTCTTCGCTCTTCAATGTTTTCACTGAAATTTAAATTCTCCGTTTTCTTATCCAGCCTCCCTGCCACCGTTGAGTTTTTCCGCCGCCTCTTTGCCGTTCGACCACCCTACCCTCTGCCGTTCGACCTCGCCACCCGTTCGTAAGTTTTTGGTTGATTTCTGCCGCCTCGTTCTTTCTTTCTCTTCTTCTCTGTCATTGTCTGATTGTTGCCCATTTTCACCCTCTACTCTCTAAAAACTTATCACAATTTCATGCTTGGAATTCTGAATTTTATCATTCATGCTTGGATTTCTTTGAGATTATATTTATAGTATCTCTATGGTATCTTGCTCCTGCTCCTACTTTGTTTGTTTTTGGTTGATTTCTTTGTTTGTTCTTACTGAAAGTTAATGATTCATCTCCACCTTTGGCAAGGAGAAGTTACCCCTTTGATCATCACTTAGGCTGAAAATAATTGTTGAACATAATAGATAAGATTAAAGGGAAATTGTGGTTATAGTAATAAGATTATGAATCTGTGTTTGGTTGATATCAATATTCAGTAAGAAATATATAAATTAACTTACATAATTTGCAAGTACAGAGTGGTACCGACTCCTTCCATTATGTTTGAAGCTTTTCTATCTTTTATCGAATGGAACCACTTTCCTGTGCATGCCAAGTGTTAGATGAAATGCTAAAACCAGTTTTCCAGCTTTTTAATCCATCATCTCTTCTTTTTTTCCTTTTTTGGGTTTCTCATTTTTTCATCCAAGCTCACTTGAAATTACAAGTGATTGATTATGGGTTGAAGGGCCACATTGTTATGTGCTATTGGACTTGAATTTGGAGACCATCTTCTGGTGTGATATTCAACTTGACAGATTGCTATCCACAAAAGTAAGAAAAGTAATAAATATGTATGATACTTAAACATGTTTGCTAGAATCAGATAGCACATAATTATCAAGAAAGATGAAGTGTGTTTGTTAGTGCGAATGGTGAAAGTTAACGTGTTAGAATCTATATTTCTGTTATCGAAGAATCATATTTCAAGTTGGCTCTCAGTTGGAGCAACAATGATTTCTGATCATTTAGACATTTTCCATATACTGGTATAACATTTTAACAAACCCAGTTCCATTCAACGGGAGAGAAATAATTCCTTTTTTTTTTTTTAATATTATGGAACTGATTGATATTATGGATTGTATTATGGAACTGTTCCTCCTAGATCAATTGAATTGAATACCTTTAGTGTGTGTTGTGTTGTGTTCCAAACATAGAATTTAATGGCCTTTGTAAAAGACTACAAATAATCTAATTACATGACCAAAATCTAAATAGGATATGGCATATAAAAGAATTAACAATCAACAACTTTTCAGCAGAGCCTAATAAAAAATTTAAAAAAGTAGAAAAAATTAAAAGTGATGATTTCAGACTCTAATTCACAAAATCTTCTATGGGGGAATGCATCTATCTGGATTACTGATCAATCCAATTGAGAAGATTACAAAAATTAAGTAATAAACAATTTACAACGGTCGAAAATTAGTTTCCATCTACTATATATTTTAAGGGTCTAATTTACAAAATTTGTTTCATAATCCAATTCTTCCAAGTTTTTGGGTTTGAGTTTTTTGTTTACTGTCTAGCAAGTTTTTAAAATGGAAGATTAGTTAAAGATTAGGAAGTGGCAGGTTCAACTCGGTTCTTCACAGCTAATTCCTCCACTGTTGAATGATTTGTGGGTTTTAATTATTTTTTCCATGTACTAAGGTAACTTAGGTAATTCATTCCTTTAGTCAACTTATTATGGTATTAGTCATTTGGATTCAAATTGTTTTGCATCCATCTGCATTCTAAGCATGGTCGATTGTTTGCTTGCTATGTGTATATGGAGCACCTTACGGGGGAACTTATAAGGTGTAAAAAAATGTTGCCCTCTCTGTATACTACAAAATAGTAATCCCTTTGTCCCCTTCCAAGTTTTTGGGTTTGAGTTTGAGTTTCTTTCTACAGAGAGCTGCTCCCCGTCGTTGAAAATTGGGTTTCCTTTTCTTTCCTCTCCACCAGAATAGTGTTTTTTGCTTTTGAGCTGCTCTCCGTTGTTAAAAATTGGGTTTCCTTTTGAGTCACTGATTAACCATGGAAATGACTAAATTAGAATTCATTTGCAATTTCATGGTCTACAATTTCCACATTTTGAATATTGAGTAAATAGTTAGAAAATTACAAATCCAAGATCACATGGAATTAGGCGAAAAGATAATACTTGCGGTTGTTATTATGGGTTGTGAACTGTTTGATATTTTGCAACTTTCTGTGATTTCGCAACTTTCTGTGCCAGTGAGTCCCAACTCTCCCTCTTTTTGAATATGCTTTTGAAATCTGTTTTAATTCGGGATTCTGTATTTTGATTCCCAATTTTCAATTGATGTTATATTCGGATGACCTACCAAGAGCACTTTAATGTAAAAAAAATCAATTTCTTTTAAAAGATGGTTGAGAATTTTAAGCTTACCCAATGAACCCAACTGTGTGTGTGGTGTTGTCTATGTGTCTGACACCCAAAATGTTAATGCTTAGACATGTCCGTGAATCATAGATTCTCTGTCAAGTGAAGAAAAAGCTGGCTGACTCAATGCCGCCTATCATTATCTATTAGAAGAAGGCTTGACAAAGACGAACACATTTGATGAGTCTCCCATTAATGCTATATACGCTACCCATTGAATCAGCTATGATTTACAACCTTGATACCCTGATGTGCATATCAATGTAATATTCCGCATTGACTCAGGTAAATGTATCCCATACTGATACATGTTCAACTATTAAATGCCCAACTCCAAATCTTAAGACGACAATACCTAACACTGAATTGAAATGACACGTGATGGAAAATAGATTTAATCTTATATATTAGTATGAATTGGGATAATAAGTTGCTTGAAGTTAGATAAGATTTACGTGAGAAATGGACTTCTCCCTATCCATCTAAGAATCAATGAAGGAATTTTATTCAAAAAATGAGCTCCCTGTTATAAAAGGAATTGTAATAGATAAGAATCCAGGCATCCAATTTGGGTTAAAGATTAAAATCACATCCGGTGAACAAGCGGTGGTTTCATGTTGTGAAAAAAATGACTAAAACATCATCTAGACTTACATTAAAAAAGCGTAAGCCAAGAGCTTGATATAGAAATTGGGGTTGTGATGTGCTATTATTGTGTCTTTGAATGCATATACGACTTGCGATCGAGAACACAAATCATTGGTTTCTCCTCATCAACTCCACCGTAATCAGGCTCCTTTCGCCCCCTCTCCCAGAGCTGTAAGCTCTCTTCATCTCTAAGTCCTTTTTTATACGTTATAAATTTTTTTATCGTTATGAGTCAGTCATATTACTCACTTAATCATGAAGAGAATTATGATTATGCATAAGTGGACATACCCTCATAGGATTTGTGAACATCTCTTCCAAAAGACTAAAAACTAAACACCATTTTTAAAGACGTTGGCGGGCATTTAGAGCTTGAGAAAATTACCCTGCGGTTCACCTTGACCATACTTGTCCCATAGCACGAAACCTCCTTCCAAACGAAACCAAGCGCTTGCCAAATGCTATAACAAAAAAACATTAATGTCGGTTCACCTTGACCATACTCATCCCTTCACTCTTGCCTGATCTCTTATCATCTGTCAAAGAGCCAGTAAAGGGGGCTTGCCCACTAAACTGGTGGAAGTAGTGTAGACACCCCAATTTCGTACCCCTAGTATGTGACTGACATAAAATATCAAGAACTGTTAAAACTTAACGAATGTCAAGTTACATGAGTCAAAAATGCAAAAGGAAGCGAGGATGCGAAAGCTTGATGAAGCTACTTGGGGGAAAGTGCAAAATTTTGAAACTTGTAAGCATGGTGCCGCACCAAAGCCCCTTGGTGCCGCACCAAAGGGTGCCTGGCCGCACCATCTGCGGGCCTTGTGCGCCTCTCTCAGATTGCTATGGTACAACTTTTGAAGCACAAAGTACAAGTTGTTGATGCAGGCTAAACAAACGAAGAAATGCCCAGCGCGTCCTCAGCCTCTACTATAAATAGAGACCCCCGGCCTCTCATTTCGCTTTCGGTTCTGCGATAGAAAAATCACAGCTCGCCTGCGATTCACCGATAGGTTAGTACGAGAGGTGCGAGATAGGTGAGTGGAAGCCCCTAGAATCTCCAAACCCCGTCCAAACTCTGCCAAAATCAAAACCCATAGGTTATAAGTGATCCCTAGCCTAGTTGTTAGGTATCCACCTCACTTCCCCAGTCCAAAAATCCCAAAGTAAGCCGTTACTCTGCCCGAGTAACAAGCTGAAAAATCAATAAACTAAGTCTAGGCTCCGCCCAACCAAAAAGGCCAAAACCTACCCAAATAAGCTGTCACTCTGCCCGAGTTGACAAGCCCAAACCCTCAGAAATAAAGCAGTCATTCTGCCCAAATCAAAACAACAACACCCACAAACAACAAAAAGACTCCTCTCACCGAAGGGCAGGCGAGACACCGCCGCTCTAAAAGGTAAAACCTTTAAGAGCGTCGTTATTTCTATTTATTTATATTTTCTGTCTATTTATTTTTAAAAGTTGTTATTTAAATCCGGCGCAATGTAGCCAATATAAGCCGTTGTGCTGCCCGGATTAGAATAGGAAATATTATGTAAAAGAGTCGTTATAATAGCCAAATATTCTTAAATATGTTTGTAATTATTGGAAGGAGACGACTGCGAGTCCGTAAATAATGTGGCCATGAATGTATTTATTTAAATTTCCCTTGTCATTATAATACCGTATTTATTTGCTAAGTAAATGTGACAATAAGCATACTTGACCAAAAACCATTTCGAGACCGAAAGGCGAGTTGGGTGCTAGCACCTTCCCGACTCGTAACTTAGCCTCAGAACCCGCTTTTATCTCGGTTTTCTTTTTCGGTTTTGCTTTATTTTGCCTTAAAATAAAGATGGCGACTCTAAAACTTTCGAGATCGGTGGGGCCTCGCAACATTCCCTCTTTGCACTTTCATGTTCTCCCCTAAAAAAGGGAGATACGGGAATGGAGGAGTGATGCATTCCCATATCCTGGTATCTCCTAAACAAGGGATAACTTGATGCGGGAAACCCATAGCTCCCATAGTGATCTGAATGGGCCATAAGGCTATTTTCAATAAATCCATAGTGGGGGCGTCGCAATATCCTTTCTTGCACTTCTCCGTTTTCCCCTAAAGAGAACAGGGGAGAATGAGAATGGAAGGGTAATGCATTCCCATATCCTGGTATCCCCGAAACAAGGGATAACTTGATATGGGAAACCATTAGTTCCCATATTGGATACAAAATCCACTCAGGGCAACCGAGGCACATTCCAACGTGCTAATATAGGCTGACACTCCTCTCGCACTTTGGATTTCGTCTTCCCTTAAACAAGGGAGGGTGGAGCGAGAGCAAGTGGTGTCCCGCGTCAGCGTCACGCGCACCCCTATCCAGGGCGCGGGCGGGCACACCAGAGAACCTCACAAGTAGATGTATCGACAGATTCCCATGCTCGAGCTATATTTTATAATGTCACTCCAATCTCTTGACCACACTAAAAGCATAATGAAAGAAAAAAGTTCACAGATCAGTGGATAATGCAGTCAGAAAAGTTTAAACAATTTGACACATTACAATAGACTTCAGTGACAACAGGTGATTGAGAATTGGCTAATGATCTTTTGCAAAGTCCAGTATTTCTCTCTGCTTTGCACATTTTGGGAACGTTTTCATTAGATTTTTTTAATAGTTAGGAAAACTACAGATAGCTTTGACTATAGATAGCAAGATCTGAATTTTTGGGATTAGCTGGTTTTTAAATTTTTTTGATTGTAGGTTTGTTTGTGTAAATGTGGATGAAGGCTGATAATGCTTTTAGTTCCATTTTTTTCCGTAGTATTAATGCAGTCATCAACTTTATGCCGGATATGTGGATTTTTAACTGTTATGTGGATTTTTAATGAATGAAGCAAGGGAAGAATTTGCCAATACTTTGCTTGGTTGTAGGAACATATGAAGAAATGAGAAGCCAAAGGAAAATAGAAATGCAACGAACACTTTAGAAAAAGTTATACGATTCTGATTTGTCATTATACTTTCAAAAATGAGTTTTATAGAAAGTATGACTGATACATTGTCTTTATGATGTTGCGTATATTTATTTTTATCCTTCAATTTTTCGTTTTCTGCACTTCCTAGCACCATTGATTAAGACTGTATTGTGTAGGCTAGGCAAAGAATCACAGTGGACAACTTTTTGTAAAAAAGAAATGGAAGGACTAACAATACTGATTTTCAAAGTCCAAACCACACAGACATTTTCACTATCAAAAAAAAGAAAAAGAAAATGGAAGATGTCCATATTTGGTATAACTCATTTTAGCTGCTCCTATTGTATCTTTAATCTGTTCTTTGAATTTTCCTAAAAGTTTTACTTAAAGTTTATCAATTTAGGTATTTAATATGCTCCTATTTTGGTTGCGTTGCTTTTGATATAAAATTATGATATAATTATGATAATTATGGATAAGTTGCAATATAATTATGGATGTCCAAGGTTTACCTCCGATTCAAATTTCTTAGTTTTTATTTGTTATTAGTATTTTCTTTTTGAGGCCAAGCTCCTCCGTCCTCCCTCTTATAAGGGCAAGACTGGTTGTCCCCCTCAAGTTTGTAATATTATTTATATTAATAAAATATAACAGGGTACCGTCCCTGTTTCCCTAAAAAAAAAAATACAAAAGTAACTTTAGATTTTTATTTCACTGTGGATGATCATATTGTTTTAATTGGTTACAAAGAGATGTTAATTTTAAATTGTGTATTATATTGATTTATTTAAATACTAACACCGTTCCAAACTGACATTGTCCCATACTAACGCCGTGCCATAGGCACGGGCACAAAATCTAGTCTATTATACAATACAACTCAGTCTCATAAAGAACGGTTGAGATTGATTATTTTACTTTATATCAAACGGCTGAGATTGATTATTTTACTTTATATCAAACGGTTGAGATGCACATGTGTCCCCCTGAATCAGGACTGTCAAGAAGATTCCTAATCTAATCTAAACTGTTTTTATCTCATATATAAATCTCATCTAAACTTTTTACATTTACTATTTTATTGAGATTTTACGGTTTTACAGTTAATATTTTACGTTTTTATACTTTTACAGTTTTATGATTGCAAAAGTTTGTATTTGTATTTTTTTTCTTTTTAATTGTTTCGTAATTAACTTAATCAATTAAATTTTTTTCCACCCGTAATTTCATATACAAATTATTTTTTTTTAAAAAAAACGTAGGTTTTGTAATTTGAATTTTTTAACTGTTATCGTAATTAATTTAAGCAATTTAATTTTTGTCCGACACATTTTGTCCGGCCACAATTTCGTATACAAACTTTTAATTAATCCCTCTGTTCCGGACAAAGAGGACCCGTTTGAAAATCAATTTTTTTAAGAAAATAATATTTTTAGTAGTTCATTTCCACATTATATTTTTGTCGGCCCGTTTTGTCCAGCCGCAATTTCATATACAAATTTTTAATTAATCCCTCTGTTCCAGGCAAAGAGGCCCTGTTTGAAAGTCAATTTTTTTAAGAAAATAATATTTTTAGTAGTTTATTTCCACAGTATCTGCTTCATTTATTGATAAATTTTCAAATTGGTGCCGTGCCATCGGCACGGGCAAAAGTACTAGTAAATAAGATAAACGAAGTCATATTTTATCATAACTCAATTTAAGGGTAATTTCAGAAAAATAATATAATATTGAAATTAGTTATGATTATCAAATACCAAACAAGATAACTAGTGAGATAAATCAATCTTATCCGTGGTTTATTAAACATCAGATAACTCTAAGAACAGGATAAAATAATCTACAATTTCAGTATTAATGTGTGTTTAGTGAAAGTGAACTCTTTTGCGAAAAAAAAGAGTAGAAGTATGTTCCACGTATATGACCAATTGGCCATATTTAGTAGAGAAAACTGTGAGATTGTACATTTTGGTGGATTTTCAATTGTTTAAGTATTATATATTTTTTTCAAACTGTTAAAGTCTATTTTTGATGCATCGTTTAATATCAGACTATGTACACATTTATCATTGTGATGTATCTTTTTGGAATCATGATTCATGAATATGAGCCATTTGAAAAAAAAAAAGGATACTAAAGCGGTTAAAAATCTACTAAATTGGACTTGCCTGAATTTCTCCTTATTTAGTGCGCAAATAAGCCAACTATGGACCAAAACTACAAAGGAGATGATTTTGAATATAATTGGGTTTCTCATTTTAATTTTTGGCCGTAAATACGGGGTGGTTGAGGAATAAAATGGTATTCATCTGATTGGAAAGGTCTTATTCTTATTAACATAATTTTGGGCAAAAACTTAATTAAGGGCAAATTTCTATCGAATACAATTTTTTTTTGGGTTATCAGCAGATACAATACTGAGTGGGAATTGGTATGAGACCCAACGTGATTTTGTGGACACTTGGTGAAAGACCAAAACAAACAATATGATGTCTAGGGGTGACAATGACTGAGACGACACGATAACACGAACCAACACGACACGATTATAAAATACGATTATAGAGACAAATGACACGATAAGACCAACACGACACGACAGATACGAAATTGTTAATATATATTCAAAATAATATTTATTGTTATATTTATGATTAAATAAGATAGATAATATGAAAATACATAGTGAGGCACGAACATGACACGATAGTACGAATTGCCACCCCTAATGGTACCCCACCTAAAAAAAAAAAAAAAAAAAAAATTCCCGATGCTACACTCCAAATCAAACATACATAAATGGTCCCCTACTTTTTGAGTTATTCCTGATTTGTTCCGATTAATTTTTTTAGACCGCCATTTATTCTTGAACTATCAAATTTAACACAGTTAGTTTTATTAACCCGTGCGTTAAACGTACGATCATTCTTCTTTTTTAATTAAATTATACATAAATAAAATAAAGAGGATAAAAAATCTTAAAAGATAAAATAATAAGAATCGTTTTATTAACAAATACACATAAGTATATCAATAATCATTATAGATTTTTAAAAAATTCCTTATACACAACATTTATTATTTTATTAATTGGTTTTTCATCTTCACCGCATATCAATATCTTCAAATCAAAATAATTTGTTATTCTAAAAGCTGCGACATATAACTGCCCATGACTAAATAGTGGTTTTTTCAAGAAGAGACCCACATGCAATTATTGACTTTGACACTTGTTAATTGTCATTGCATATGAAACCAATAATGTAAATTGTCTTCTCTGAAACTTGAAAGTCAGCCTTACATTAGATGAAGTTTTTTTTTTGTAGACATTTCCCTAAGAGGGCATGAGAAGTGATTGAACCTGGGAATGAGACCTCCCATTTTTTAAAGTCTCAACTCTACCACTAGGCCACCCCTTAGGGTCTACGTCAGATGAAGTTAATAACAATGCTGGGATAAAAAAACATTTTCTCCAACATTCCTTCTTTTCAAAAAAATTGTTTCAACAATGTAATCCCCAAGATTTATGATGATTAGTATTGTTCAATTGCACAATGCAGCACGGTCAATGTTTTTCAATAACATTACTCGAACACCAATTTTAAGTGTCAATCCATGACCTGGTAACCACGAACACTTTATACTATTTAAAAACTCTTTAGAATGAATGTATTCGAACAAACTTGATTTTTTTCCGCTATGCAAATAGAATCTGAACTCAAATAAGTTCTTCATTTTAAATGATTACTTTTATTAAATTATATTTGTATTTTATGAATAAAGGAATTTATGATAAGAAAATAAGCTAAAATCAAAATAACGAAATTATTTTTACAGTTTTTTCCGTAAATTATTTTGATTTTACTAACTTCCATTATATTTTTTGTTTTATTGACTTCGTAACTATTATTTTTGTTTTATTTTTAAGAATTAGTTTTACGAAATACTTTTGTTCCGTAAATTACTTTTATTATTTTACTAACCTCAGTTTAAATTATTTTTGTTTTATTGATTTTGTAACTATTATTTTTGTTTCATCAAGTATTTTTATTTTACTAACGTATTTTTGCTTTACATAACTATTTTTAAGAATTTGTTTTAAACTTTTGTTCCGTAAATTATTTTTATAATTTTACTAACCTCAGTTTAAATTACTTTTGTTTTATTGACTCTATTTTACTAACGTATTTTTGCTTTACATAACTATTTTTAAGAATTTGTTTTAAACTTTTGTTCCGTAAATTATTTTTATAATTTTACTAACCTCAGTTTAAATTACTTTTGTTTTATTGACTCTGTAACTATTATTTTTGTTCCATCAAATTATTTTAATTTACTAATGTATGTTTGTTTTACATAACTATTTTTAAGAATTTGTTTTAAACTTTTGTTCCGTAAATTATTTTTATTATTTTAGTAACCTCAGTTTAAATTGTTTTTGTTTAATTGACTCTGTAACTATTATTTTTGTTCCATCAAATATTTTTATTTTACTAATGTATTTTTGTTTTACATATATATTTTTAAGAATTTGTTTTAAACTTTTGTTCCATAAATTATTTTATTTTACTAACCTCCGCATTAAATTATTTTTGTTTTGTTGATTCTGTAACTTTTTATTTTAATAGTGACGTTTTCCATAAATTATTTTTTATTTAACTAACCTCTTATATTTTTATTTTCTTGACTCCAGAACTATTATTTTTGTTTTAGTTACTATTTTTTATGTTTGAAGAGAGAAAAATGTTTAAACATAATTAAAAGAGAGAGGAAATGGTGGTGATGAAAGAGAAAATAGGGAGGAGATGGGAGAGAGAAAGAGAGAGAGAAAATATGGAGAGGATAGGAGAGAGAAAAAGTGAATTGATAAACGGGAGAGAGAAAGAGAAAGAGAGAAAATAGGGAGAGGATAGGAGAGAGAGAGAGAGAAAGTGAAATGATAATTCAAAAGTGAGATTTTAGAGGGAAAAATGTACCCTTGCCATTATATATATATATATATATATATATATATATATATATATATATATATATATATTTATTTATTTATTTAAAGTTGGCGATGAGCACTATGGTTGTGCCACCTCACCCAATTTTTGATATCTTCCACATCGTTAATATGATACTGTAATATTAATCATTTACTATTAATATCTTCTATTGTTAATAATAGTGGAAATCTTATGTAGTATCAACATCATTTCTTAACAAATGTGGGATAATATTATTAGATTGACATTGGGTGAGTACTCTAATAACCTACTTATAACACCATACTTTAAGTATTGATATCTTATTCATTGAAAACTCGATTTGGACAAATAAATGTATCATTCTGATGCTCTCACTGAGTATAACACATTTGCATAATTACATTTGCCAACAAACAAATGATACGTAAAGAAATTCGTGCCTCAAGTTGCATATTTTTTTTTCCACTAAAAACACTAATTTTTCAACAAGTATTAGGTGAGTACTTTAACGATTTATAAAATCAACATTAATTTATAATCAATGTAAGATGCATGTATCTCTACTATAATTACCAATAAAAATGATTTAACAAACATTAGTTGAAAATTGATGTTGGTTTAAAAAATATTTAGATAAATGACTTTTACTAAACTAACAAAAGAAAATATATGTTCATAATTGTTAGAATGATGTTGACTTTAAAAGTTATTAAGCAAAATCTTACCAATAAAAATGATTTATTCCTCATCGGTTACAAAGAATTATTTTAGTTTAAAAGTTTTTAGATAAAATTCTTTTGCTAACAATAGAAGAGATGTACCTCATATTAGATAGAAAATAATGTTGGTTCCAAAAGTTTTAAGATAAAATATTTCTACTATTATTATTAATAAAATAAATGTATCTCACATTCGTTAGAAAATGATGTTGGTTTCAAAAGTTTTAAGATAAAAGACTTCTAATGACTTTTAAAATTAACACAAATTTATAACCAATATAAGAAAACATCTCTTCTAATGGTAATTTTAGTAGAGAAGTATTTCATATTGATTATAAATTAATGCTAGTTTTAAAATTCTTTTGATAAAAGACTTCTACTTATCATCATAAAAAAGGTGTTACATTATTTAGAAAAAAATGTTAGTTTTGAAAGTCTTATATAAAAGACTTCTACTCTTATTACCAATAAAAGAGATGTATATCACATTATTTGAAAAAAGTTGGATTTTAAAGTCTTTAGACTAAAGGTTTTCACTATTACAATAGATGCATCTCACATTGGTTACAAAATATTTTACTATTATTAACAATAGAAAAGATGCGTCTTACATTGATTAGAAATTGATGTTGGTTTTAAAAATATTATTATTAATTACAAATAGAAGAGATATATCATACATTGGTTAGAAAGTGATGTTGGTTTTCAAAGTCTTTTGATACAAGACTTCTACCATTATTACCAATAGAAGATGTATATCTCACATTGATTAGAAATTGATGTTGATTTTAAATTATTCTAGATTAGATAAAAGACTTTTACTATTATTAACAATAGAAGTGATATATCACACATTTGCTATAAATTGATGTTGATTTTAAATTACTATTATTACCAATAAAAGAGATACGTCATACATTGGTTAAAAAGTGATATTGATTTTAAAAGTCTTTAAATAAAAAATTTTATACTTTTATTATCAATAGATGAGAAGAGAAGAGAAAAGATGTATCACATTATATAGAAAGAGATGTTGGTTTAAGATTTTTTAGGGTAAATTACCAATAACCTCCCTCAACTATATGTTGAGTTCAAATTGTCTCTCTCAACTATTAATTGAAACAATGTACCTCCCTCAACTATTGCATTTTGTTCAATCGTAGCTTTTATTTAGGCACTCTCATTTTAATTGACGTAAAATGCTTAGCTGAGACTCATGTGACTATCTTTAGATATTTTTTTCATCATAGTGCTTTTTTAGTGTTTTAATCGACTATTTTCATTATTATTTTAAAACCTTGATTGTGCCTAAAAATGGTCAATACGAACAATTTATTATCTTTATTTTGATTATTATGGTAAAAATAATACATAAAGATTGTTATATGAGTCTTAGGTGGAAAATTTTCGTCAATTCAAACAGCAATGCCAAATATAAATGGTGCAATTTAAGAAAATGTTATAGTTAAGGGGGACACACTGCTTTAATTGATAATTGAGGGGGGAAATCTAAACTTGACACATAGTTGATGGGGGTTACATGCAATTTGCCCATTTTTTTAAGGTAAAAAAACTTATACTATTATTAACAAATGATGCGATGTATTATACACTAGTACTTTTGCCCGTGCGGATGACACGACGCCAGTTTAAGAATTTATCAATAAATGAAGCAGATACTATGGAAATGAATTACTAAAAATATTATTTTCTTAAAAAATTGACTTTCAAATGGAGCCTCTTTGCCCGGAACGGAGGGATTAATTAATAATTTGTATACGAAATTGCGGGCCGGAAAAAACGGGTAGGACAAAAATTAAATTGATTAAGTTAATTACGGTAACAGTTAAAAAGAAAAAAAAAACAAATATTTCAAATTACAAAACTTACGATTTTTTTAATTTTTTAAATTTGTATACAAAAAAAATTAAAAAGAAAAAAATACAAATACAAATTTTCGCAACCATAAAACTGTAAAACTGTAAAACCATAAAATATTAACTGTAAAACCGTAATATCTCAGTAAAAGAGTAACTTATTTTCAAAAAAAATTAATTAAAAATATATAAATTAAATATTTGTTTAATTCGTAAAACCTAAATTAAAAATCTATAAATTAAATATTTGTTTAATTAGTAAAACCTAGTTGTGAAACAGTAAATCAGTAAATCATAGTAAATCACACTCAATAAATGGCGAAAGATGGGAGTTGCAACGGCCTTCGCACATCTTAGTAACTTACAAATCAGTAAATTATAAAAATCAGGAAATCAATAAATCACAAACCAGTAAACATCGGAAGAAGGGATTAGTAACTGCCTTCGCACATGTGAGAGTTGAAGAAAATACTGGCCGTTGGATCACCGTAAAACAGAAAATCCTGACCCTTTTTATCTCAAGTCAATTGTAAGTGTGCAACACTGAGCTGTATTGTATTATAGATTGGTTAGAGAGTAATGTATGTATTAAAAGTCTTTTTATAAAAGATTTATTACCAATAGAAAAGATGTATTTCACATTGGTTAGGAAAATGATATTAATTTAAAATGTTTATAGATAATGTATCTCACATTGGTTATAAAGATATGTATCCCACATTATTTAAAAATAAATATTGATTATAAACGTCTTTATATAGAAGCATTTTTATGTTATTATCAATAGAGGAGATGTGTCGCATCACCTAACTTTTGATATTGTTGAATTTTCAATCTTCCACATCACTTGACTTGAGATTTTTTTAGCCATTAGCTAAAAATAATAGTTAATATGATATTGTGATATTAATCATTTATTATTAATCTCTTAAGTGTCGTTTGATAGTCAAAATTAAGGCTAGATAAGATTAATAAGTCGAGTTGTTTGATGTTTGATACGCAATAGGTGGTCAGGACTAATAGCACGAGTTACCCGGATAAAGTCATTATCTCCTCACTATTAATACCAAGGGGAAGGGTGGTATTATTAGCACCCTCATTAAAAAAATTTGGGATTAACATTTGTAATCTAAAAACTACCCTCGATATACAAGTGATGATTAATAGCGAGGGCACTAATAGTACTATGATTAATAATACTACTTATCCTTGTCCGACTACCAAACAAGCCCTTATACTGTTAATAATAGTGAAAATCTTATATAGAAAAACTTTTACTATCAACATCATTTCTTAACCAATATGAGATAATATTATTATATTGGTATTGAGTGAGTACTTTACTCTAATGATTCACTTATAACACCATACTTTTAAGCTTTGATATCTTATTCATCTAAAACTCGATTTGTACAAATAAATATATCATTTTGATACTATCACCGAGTAGAACACATTTGCACAATTAACTTTGTCAACAAACAAATGACACGAAAAGAAATTCGTGCCTCAAGTTGCACAATTTTTTTCACTAAAAATACTAATTTTTCGACAAGTATATTAGGTGAGTACTTTAATGATTTCTAAAATTAACATTAATTTATAACCAATGTAAGATGGATCTCTACTATAATTACCAATAAAAGTGATGTAACAAACATTGGTTAAAAATTGATGTTGGTTTAAAAAGTATTTAGATAAATGACTTTTACTAAATTAACTAAAGAAGATATATGTTCACATTTGTTAGAAGTTGATGTTAACTTTAAAAGTTTTTAAGTAAAATCTTACCAATAAAAATGATTTATTCCTCATTGGTTACAAAGAATTATTCTAGTTTAAAAGTTGGTAGATAAAATAATTTTACTAACAATAGAAGAGATGTATCTCATATTAGATAGAAAATAATGTTGGTTTCAAATGTTTTAAGATAAAAGATTTCTACTATTATTATTAATAGAATAAATGTATTTCACGTTCGTTAGAAAATGATGTTATTTTCAAAAAAATTAAGATAAAAAGACTTCTATTATTATTATTATTATTATTATTATTATTATTATGTATCTCATGTTGGTTAGAAGACTTCCACTATTATTACCAATAATATATATATATATATATATATATATATATATATATATATATATATATATATATATATATATATATATATATATATATATATATATATATATAACAAACATTTAATGAATCCTATAATTAAATAATACAAATTCAAATATTTATAACTCATTGAAACTAGAGCCTATGAACTAGAACCACTACATTAATTGCTTTGTTATCCAAACACAACATTTTATGCATACAACCGTTAGTTTTTCATGTTGCCAAATAATCTTCAGAAAAATCATGGATGATTTTGCGCAAGAAATTTCACTAAAGTGAATCACAAATACTCACAACTCATTACAACTCATCATTTGATTGAAAGTTATTAAAACAAATACTTTCAATGAAATCACAAAAACTCACAACTCATTATAAGTAAATAAAATATATGAATATTCTAATGTCTATTTCATGAGATCAAAGTTCTTAAAATAAATATTATGAATAAAATTATAAATACTCATTATTAATATTAAATATCTGACCAACCAACAAAAATATATAGATTTGAAATTTTGCTATCCATTCCATCATATTCAAAATTTAAAAAATATCAAAAGTTCATCTAAAACACGAATGCACATGATTAATTATACATGACTGACAGATCTAAAAAATATATCGATTTGAAATAAATAAAATTTAACAAATATTTCAAGTAACAAGAACTATATAATGGTAAATAACAAAACGAAACAAACAATATTGCAACATGATTTTTCCTCTAACAAAGAGGAAATGTTTCGATAGTGCAAAGTTGCATCTCTTTTTAAGAAAAAAAAGAACCGACCATTTAATCATGAACGAATTGATTTGCCGTTGTGTTCGAAAAGTAGTCAGATTTACATCAAATTGTAGAGTGCCCAATTAAAGGGAGTGAAGAAGAAAAACTAAAATGAGAGATGGTTTCATAAGTTGAGTTAATAGTTTGTTTTTTTTTCTCTCATTTTATTATCCGTGAATGGGGCGGAGCAACAAAGCCAAGAGATTAAATTTGTCTTTTTAATTGTTATTGATTATTGATATTGAAATGAGCCATAAACGGACTTAAATACGTATAAATAGAATTAGTTGGGTCAGTTTTCAATCGCTCATCGTCAATTAAATTTGTTTATAGTAAGTTTTGTCATTCAATTAAAATGTGTCGGGTTATGAACACGTCAAACCCGTTTATATTTTTAGTCTTTTAAAGGTTTGAATAAATAGAATATGGTGAAAATTAGGTCGGTCTCTTTTGACAGATTTTCAACCATTGTCCACTGTGCTTTTTTAACCGGAAAAAAAAACATTTTTGATGTGAAAGAACGAGTATACCTTTAATGAATCAGACACGTTTTCGATAAACATCAATTCATACATTGCCATGCATGATTCAAAATTGTGTGATTGTCATTCTCATTTCATAGCAGTATATTGCGATTTTAAATCGATGCCCCGCGTTCAAACTGATCTATTTCCAATTCATAGTGATGCATCGTGATTTTAAATTGATGCATCGCGAATCCAAATCGACATATCACTACTGAAAATCGATACACCGCGATACACATTTTTTGTATTTTCATTTTAATTATTTATTTAATTTTCATAAACTGCAGTTATTCCAATTTATTTATTTTATTATTGCTAATCAATTGACACATATATTTCTTTATTTTCATAATAAATTTTAATCAAATGAATCAAATGATATTTGGCCATTCATTAAAATAATATCTTCTTTTAGTTTTGTTTTTCGTCTTCATTTTGTTTGATTACAATTTAACTGAGTATAATTTAATTAAAAATATATATGTCCGTGCGTTTAACGCACGTGTATAAAACTAGTTATTCTTAAATTCCAAAACCACAAATATTTTTGAATTGTAATTATTTTATTTTTTTTCAAATTGAAATAGAAATTGGTTAAGAAAAGTAATTAAAGCTCTTAAATAGAGAAATCCATAAATTAAAGAAAAGTAATTCTCCATCTCTGGCACATTCTCTCTAAATCCAATCCCTAATCCAGTCCCTCCCTCACTTCATACAACCCCACTTCCCTGGGTATTGAAAACCCCATGATTGTAGGTGTTAAAATAAAGAGAAGTGGCAACACCGTGGCATCATCACCGACCTCCGCAGTCCGCAACAAGCATCGTTGCTACCACGGTAGTGTTTCCACGTTGAAAAAAAAATGAGAATATGGAAAGTCATGTCCCACATTGAAAAATGATAAGTGCAAAGACACTTCACTTTAGGAAGATGCAATTATGTGTTCTTCAAGTTGCAACCTAGTATTGTCAAATTCGCACCATTCGTGGGCACTTTAGAGGCACTCTTTGCAATTATGGAATTGCTTGGATCCTTGCCGAGTCTCCTCTATAGTCCGAAGCAAAGGCCTTCATCCAGGCTAAATGTGGGCAGTAAGCAAAAGAGGCTACAAACATCAACATCCTTACAAATAGCAACAAAGTTAAAAGACAATGGCACTGTAACGTCCCGAGCCCGGTTCGTTACGTGTAGCCCACACACTGGTTTATTGAGCACGTAACACCTTGGGTCATCAAATTCATCATAAGTCGACCCAAAAGTCAATGGATGATGTTGGTGCTTAGAGATAGTGTGTAACCACCTTATAAACCACACATAAGTCTCACATCTACCCGATGTAGGATTGGGGGTATTACAATCTTCCCCATTTTAATTCTTGACGTCCTCGTCTAGGCCAAATCGTGCCCCGGGCAATGCGGGATTCAAGAGTTGGCTAGTACGGGAATCAAGAGGTGGCTCCCACCTTTCGCGGTGCGACACTTTGGCTCGCAAAACACTTTGTTCCCACATTTCTGACGGGATCCGCTCTGATACTGTTTGTAACACCCCGAGCCCAAAAGCCCGGTCCGCTACATGTAGCATACACATTTGCCTACTAAGCACGCAACACCTTGGGTCATCAGACCAAGGTGGCCAATCCCACATCGGGTAGATGTGAGACTTATGTGTGGTTTATAAAGTGGTCACACACTAGCTCTGAGTAGTTACATCTTCCATGAACTTTTGGATCGGCTTATGGTGAGCCTGATGATCTAAGGTATTGCGTGTTTAATGGGCCAGTGTGTGGGCTAAGAGTAGAAATGCCAAAATGGTTTGTGCCCGTTGGGCTGGCCCACCCCGCCATTTAAAAAAGGTGGGTTGGGTTGGGAAAATATGAACCCACTAGGAGATGGCTCAAACGGGTTGAGCCCGGGACGGGTTGAACGGGTTGGGGTTGGTCAGGGCGGGTTGACCCACCATATACTGGTCTCAAATAAACAAGTCATAAAGTTAAACAATTAGTTTAAATCATTTTCGCTCAAAATGTAAGATTATTTTTTATATCTGAAATATTAGTAAATGATTTTAAATTGTTCAAAATGTGACACTTATAACAACTAAAGATGTCAGAATAAAGTATATTAACTGCAATATTTACAGAAAAATGATTATAAGAACATATAAAAAGAGTAATGATAAAATAGTTTCTTACTTCTCATTTTTTACTACTAATATTAGATAAAGTTGTTAGAAAACACTATTAAAAATATAATAGTGGAAAATATAATTTTTTTAATGAATTGTGACATTTTTTTGTGTTATTTATGATTATTTTTATTATTGTGATTATTTGAAAGAAAAGTTGGTGGGTTGGTCCGCCTAACCCACAACCCAATATGGGTTGGGTTGGGTTGGCAATTTTTCAACCCACCACATTTCATGGGTTGGCCCGCCTCGCCAAATGGTGGGTTGCGGGTTAGCTCGCCCTGCCAACCCACCTTGATAGCTCTAACTATACGTAGTGGACTGGGCTCTTGGACTCGGAGCGTTACAGATGGTATTAGAGTGGGTCCCGACCGAAAATGTGATAACAAAGTGTTGTGTGGACCAAAGTGCTACACCGCAGAAGGGGAAACCACCTCTTGATCCCTATACGAGCCACCTCTTGAATCCTGCATCGCTCGGAGTATGATTCAGTCTTGATAAGGACATCAAGGATTTAAGTAGGGGAGACTGTAATACTCCAATCTCACATCGGGTAGATGTGAGACTTGTGCGTGGTTTATAAGGTGGTCACACACTACCTCTGGGCACCAACATCATCCATGAACTTTTGGATCGGCTTGTGGTGAGTCTGATGATCCAAGGTGCTGCGTGCTCAGCGGGCCAGTGGCCCAGTGTGTAGGCTACACGTAACGGACCGGGCTCTTGGGCTCGGGGCGTTACAAATGGTATCAGAACGGGTCCCAGTCGGAAAAAAAGTGCAATGTAGGCCAAAGTGCTACACCGCAGAAGGTGGGAGCCACCACTTAATCCCCATACGAGCCACCTCTTGAATCCTGCATCGTCCGGGGTATGATTTGGTCTTGATGAAGACGTCAAGGATTTAAGTAGGGCAAATTGTAATACCCCAATCCCACATCAGGTAAATGTGGGACTTATGTGTGGTTTATAAGGTGGTCACACACTACTTCTGAGCACTAACATCATTCATGGATTTTTGGATCGGCTTGTGGTGGGCCTGACGACCCAAGTTGTTGCGTGCCCAGTGAGCCAGTGTATTGGCTACACGTAGCGGATCGAGCTCTCAGGCTCGGGGCGTTACAGACACAACAAAGAATGGCGACATCCAAGCCTAGTAAACATTATTATTGAAATGGAAACTTCAAACTTGGAAGGTTAATTGTTCACTTTTAGAAGATCCAATGACAAATTAGGCAGGTGATAATCGTGCATTAACCTCGCACCCACCATTGCAAAATCGGCATTGACGAATTCAAAGTCATAGACGAGAAAAAGAATTTAAAAAGGCTAGGTTTACAACTACTTCTAAAATTATTACTAAAACTAAGTCTTGATAAAGACCAAAAGTGTTTTGGAGAAAGACAATTTTGCCCTTGATTGTAACAATAGTCATAAAAGTAGTTCTAAATGTTGTGCACAACGGAAAGACTTTACAAACGATTAACAGAGTAATCCAAGATTAATAAAAAAGAATAGAGATAGAGATTTTGAGGCCAACAGACTATTGAAATTTTATTAAAGTCAACCTTAAATAACAATACCAAACCCTAAACTGTCTAATTAAGGAAACCCGAAACAATTTTGTTGCATCGATGCGGTCGCCTCGCCATCAGGTGCAATCGCATTCCTTTCCTGAGTACGACCGCATTGACAATAGAAACCTCCTATGAAAATTTTCTCATAGTGATGCGCTTTCCTTGCCCAAAGATGCGACCATTTCTCGATGCGATCGCATTGTCCAACCACCAAAAACCTAACAGTCTTCGGAGGACCTGGCTTGATGTCGAATTTTGTTCCCAACACTAAACGTAGCATCGTTGAAAAGAATCAGTGGTTTTAAAGTAGGGGTGGCATGCAATTGGGTGTTACCAGATAATTTGGATAAAACCATTATATACTCAATATAGTTTATGGGTGTTATTGGATATTATCCAATAACACCCATTAAGCTCAATGGGTGTTATTGGATAATATCCAATTTTATCCATTAATAAATGGATATTATCCGGATAATACACAATAAGTAACATCATATTTTAATTTGTTTTTGAATATTACTTTCCTACATATATTATTATTCACTAATCACAACACATAAAAAAAAACACAAAACTAGACATAAACACACACACACACACACACACACACACACTCTTACATGCACAAAACTAAACAAAGACACACACACACACACACACAAGCTATAAGACTATATATATATATGTGCAAGCACTCACACAACACCTTTTCAAAGAATAACATAACCATATCTTGTGTTAAACTGTTAATTGCAATTGGCAAGCAAAACAATCATATCTTGGGGACCTTTCTAGGAAACTCTATATCACAAAATGCTTCAGTTGTCTCGGCACATGTTGGCTATAAAATATTTTTGTTCTTACAAATAAATTAAAGAAATTATATTAGAGTAAAAAAAGTAATAGATGCAAAGATTAAAAAAGACAACAAGTAGTGAATAGCCAATCATTCCGACTATACTAACAAACAACCATGACTATCAGACCAAAATACTCTTTTCGTTCCGGGCAAAAAGTTCACTATTTTATTTCAAGATGTTTCACTTAAATAGTCCATTTTAAAAAATTGAGGTATAAAAGTGTAATTTTATTGTTAATGAGTTACTAAAAGTTAAGGAAATGAAATGGATCATCAACTATTAAAAAATACATATTTTTTGTTAAAAAATATCATAATTTGTGGTCATGAATTTTTATTATAAAAAATTGTATATTAAACTTGTGTAGACTTTGCTTTCTTTTTTGTCTTACTAACTTTTAATTTCTATCTAAATATTTTTTAAACCAAATGAAATGAAGCAACAAATATTAAGCTAAATAAATGAAATGGAGCCAACTGCTAATTTAACAAAATGAAATTGACTAGTAAATGAAGAGTTTGCGGTACAATAAGTTGATGCAATTTAGGTGTAATTTTTACAAAATACAAATGAAATTTAAATGTAAATACTTAAATTCATTATAATTATTGATCATGCCACAAAGAAGGGTTGACTATGCTGGTGATCCACATAATGGACCGGAGCTGACGTGTCCTAGATTGATGTTCACGTCGATGTATGTGGGTACCGGATGTACCAAAGTTGATAGGATATCTAGAGTTTGTGCTTGCTCTTGACCATTGGTTACTTGAAAGAAAGACTATACCGTTAGGGTGGGGGTTTCCCAGCTACAGCCCTCAGGTGTAAGAGTCAGTAATCAGGGAGTATGGATGTGTGCCGGAGCTAGGCGTTCCCTTAAGCTTCCGGTGGGTGTTTGGCAGTAATCCTTTTCTTGTGTATGCTGTGTGCAAGAACTCTTGTAAGTCTTAGAGTGCAAAGTAAACAGTACCTTTTCTTGAAGGGAAAGACTTCCTTTTATAGTAGTTTGGATTTGAGATCATGATTGGAATGAGGGTCCCTAATGGTGGGACTTGTCCTCTGGTCGGCTTGCTGGCAGTTCTTGAGTGGTTGACAAATAACGTATGATGTGTCAATTGTAGGCGGTTTATGAGCCGCGAAGATATAACGACTTGCATGGCTTGCTCGCCTCTTATGGAGATGACATCTGGAGGCTATGTACATGCTATATGTCCGGTCCATCATATCATAGAAGGTTTGTCGGTCGAGCATGAATAGTCCTCGCCTGAGTGGTCGGGTATTGCTTATATGTTCGGAATGGTCTTTGATTATTACCGAGGATAAGGGTCAGTTAGTTGAGGGTCGACGATCATGGTCGGCTAGTTAATGGTCGTCAAACACGGTAGGACCTACCTAAGACCACTTGGAAGCCACGTGGTCGCACCACGTAAGAGGACCCAGGCCGGGTCCCTTCAATTATAAATAATCCAAAGCAAAATAATAAATAAGTTCATAATAATCAACAACTTTTATGATTACTTGTTTATATTTATATTAAACTTTCAAATAAATTTCAAAAAAGTGTCTAGCCTGGTGATAGCAAGCTTTGGTATAAAATAATTTAATAATCCAAGTTTGAATCTTGTTAATAATATAGTGGTGGTGGTGATGGAGATTAGGGGCAAATGGTGGTGGCAGTGGGTGAAGGTGGCGGCGGTAGTGGGCGGTGGCAGCAGATGGTGGTCAGAGGCGGTAGCAAACTTTGGTATAAAGTAATTTAATCAAAGTTCGAATCTTGTTAATAGCAAGTTCAATTTCTATTTATTATCATTTTTAAGTAAAGAACATATAGTGGTGGTGGTGGCGGTGGGCGAAGGTGGCGGTGGCGCCAAGTGGTGGTCGGAGGTTGGTGGCGATGGACGGCAGATGGTGGTGGCGGTGGGCAATGGTGATTGGTGGTGGTTGCCGAAGTTGGGAAGTGGCGGCAGTGGACTGAGGCGGGTGGTGGTGGTGGTGGTATTAGTTGATAAACCAAATAATTGTGGTGACATTAATGGATAAACTCAATGAATAAACGGCTAATATCCATAATTTATCTATTTTGTTATTAGTTTTTAATAGGTGTTATCATTAACACACATTAATTTAATTAGATATTGATAAATAACACCTAATAAATTTTTTATAATGATTATATTGGATAATTCAATAAATAAAATTTTACCACCCCTAATTTAAAATATGAACGTCTCATCAATTAGCGTGGTTCTACTAAAGTAGTAGTATGGAGCATGGACACGAACACATGCACGCACCCCGAAAGTTTTTTTCAACCTTTTGTTTTAATTATAATTTTATGTTGCTCATAAAGTGGTAGCTTTACTTCTTCAGGAACTTGGACCATGGTCAATTATATTCTCAACCGACCACAATCCTTTTTCGTACAAAAGATTTTGTTTCCCTTGGTCGTGCCGTCAAGTGTGGGTTGAAATTGCCTTTCCTAGTACCAATAGACCCAACACCTACGTTCTTGAAACCACCACACCAAATCCTAGCCCACCTTCCTTGTCCGAAAATCAGATCTATAATAATGTAAAAGCCATGAACAGTCTCCCCAGAAAACTCGATGTATTCATAGAAATGCCCATTTCCTCTCTTTTGTCTCTGTAGATCTAAAAGTTGGAGATAAGAGAGAGATTGAGAGAGAGCATATTTATATTGGCTCTCTCCCCTAGTAAATGAATATTGTTCATTTAAAAAAAAAAACACACACAAAAACAGAGGTAAATGGGAATCCAAGAAAATGGGAAAAATGGGACCCAGGAGTACACGAGGATGGATTCAGAATCTATGGAAGAAGAAGAAGACCTAGGAAGGGATGATCATCTTCTTCATCAAAATCAACAGCAAGGAGGAGGGGGAAGAACAGACAGCACCAGGAAATTTGTTTTCGCTTGTGCCATTTTTGCCTCCCTCAATTCTATCCTTCTTGGCTATGGTTTGAATTCTTTGCTCTCTCTTTGTTTCCTGATATCAATATTAGCTTCCTTTTACTGTGTTTTAAAATTAATCGACCCCTTTTCGTCTATTCATGAAGTCTTCCCTGTGTGATCTGCTGCTTATCAGCAAAGTTTTCTCCCTTTCGACCGTTGAATTTATTAGATTGGCTAAACTGATTGCCGAATGTAAATAGATACACATGTTTTCGGGATTAGCTCTAGATTCGTGCTCATTTGAGCTAGAAATTATCTCTATCAACGTTTGCATAGTTTCAGTTTCATCTATAACAATGCTAATATTTGACACTTAACCTTAGGGAAATCTGCTAGTCAATCCAAGTGGTAAGTACCATTAAATTCAAAGAACAGTGTATCTTTTGTCATTCTGAAGGCACATTAGCAATTGCAATTCTATGTTGAGGACCACAGAGTTCATGCCTACGAATGGGAACTGGACCAAAATTAGCTTCAAGTTTTTAAGGATATTGGCTCAAATTTCAATTCCATGGCTTAGATTCTATGCTCCCAGACACTACCCGAGAGAGTTGGAATAAACCATCTGCAATAGTAAATCTTGTTGGGTAGTACCCAAATGGGAAATTGACATTCAACCACTTTGATCAATTGGTTTTTTTTTGGGGACAGAAATGATACTACAATGAACCATTCAACCACCTCTCTAGCACCATTTCAAGTACATTTCTTTTAAAGGATTGCTTGTGTCTGTAGTATGTCACAGATTATAACTATAACTACTGTTCAATCAACAGATGTGGGTGTTATGAGCGGAGCCATTATATTTATACAAGAAGATTTGCAGATATCAGAGGTACAAGAAGAAGTACTAGTTGGTATCTTGAGCATAATATCACTCTTGGGTAGTTTAGCAGGCGGGAAAACATCAGATGCAATCGGTAGAAAATGGACAATGGCGTTTGCTGCCTTTGTCTTCCAATCTGGTGCCGCCATCATGGCTCTTGCCCCTTCTTTCAGAATCCTAATGGTAGGCAGACTTCTGGCTGGAATCGGAATTGGCTTTGGAGTCATGATTGCACCTGTTTATATTGTAGAAATCTCGCCTGCCTCTGCCAGAGGATCATTAACGTCTCTCCCTGAGATCTTCATAAACTTTGGCATCCTCCTTGGTTATGTTTCGAATTATGCCTTTTCTGGACTCCCAACTCACATAAATTGGAGGGTCATGCTTGCTGTGGGAATCTTTCCTTCGGTCTTCATGGGCTTTGCGTTGTTTGTGATTCCGGAATCCCCAAGGTGGTTAGTGATGAAAAATAGAATTGATGAAGCTCGACAAGTGCTTATAAAGACTAACGAAAGCAAAAGAGAAGTAGAGGAGAGATTGGTGGAAATACAAAAAGCTGCTGGTAATTCCAATGCTGAGAAGTACGAAGAGAAGGCAGTGTGGCGGGAATTGCTTAACCCCTCTCCCGGAGTTAGAAGAATGCTTATTACTGGTTGTGGAATTCAGTGTTTCCAACAGATCACGGGAATCGACGCCACTGTGTACTATAGCCCTACGATCTTTAAAGATGCAGGAATTAAGGGCAACGCCAAAATTCTTGCTGCTACTATCGCTGTTGGGTTCACAAAAACAATCTCCATACTGATTGCTATATTTCTAATTGATAGAGTGGGTAGAAAACCCCTGCTGTATGTGAGTACAATTGGAATGACTACTTGTTTGTTAAGCTTAAGCCTTTCTCTTTCTTTTCTCGGGAAAGGTTCAATTGGAATCAAAATGGCAATTCTATCTGTTTGTGGTAATGTAGCTTTCTTTTCGGTTGGAATGGGACCCATATGCTGGGTTTTGACATCGGAGATCTTCCCTTTAAGGCTTCGAGCTCAAGCATCGGCGATAGGGGCCGTGGGGAGTAGGGTTAGTAGTGGAGTGGTCGCCATGTCTTTCCTCTCTGTGAGCCGTGCAATTACTGTGGGAGGAATCTTCCTTGTGTTTGCTGCTATTTCAGCTCTATCTGTCGTGTTTGTCTACACGTGTGTTCCAGAAACAAAGGGGAAGTCGTTGGAGCAAATTGAAATGCTTTTCGAGAGTAAGAGGGTATGGCAGGGAGGAGAATTGGAGCTTGAAAATGTAGAGCATCACCATCTAGTGCAGGAAAAATGACATTTGACAATCTCAAGATTTTTTTGGAACTACTTATGAAGCACTTTCCAAATTTTCTTGTACACTATATATTCCTTGAAATCATAGAAGAGTCTAGTTTAACTGTTTCAAACAGGCCCTTATCAGCATACACGAACACGAGTCTCCAAAACAAGATATGTCATCATGAAAAATAAGTTACCCCAACCAGAAGCTACTGCAAAATGAAGGAGAGAAGATTCTGATATCACAATTCTGCTGTTATGACTGTGCCTGATATTTTTCTAGTTTTGATCTGTACAATTCTTATACATAGAAATACTAATACATAGAAATACTTGTAAAGTTTTAGTTTTGGATTTACAAGATTTAAATTTTAAAATCTTTGCATTTACTGTCATTGCTTTATGCAGAATTTATGCAACTTGGTTATAGGACCACCAGATATTTTTCTGGAGGCTCTTATACATAGCTTGATTTATTCCTTGAATGGGCAAAGTTATTTATTCATTTCTTCTCAGTTTCGTGCTTCTTCTTCTTCTTCTTCTTCTTTTTCTTCTTCTTCTTTTTCTTCTTCTTCATCTCTCTCTCTCTTTGGGACTTCTGTTAGGTTTTTTTTTGCTTATCAAATTTTTGGTGGGACCCGTTGTAGTTTCATTTCTCTCTCTTTGGGACTTCTGTTAAGTTTTTTTTTGCTTATCAAATTTTTGGTGGGACCCGTTGTAGTTTCATTTCTTAACTCTTGTTCATAGTAAGAAATATATAAAGTACATAATTTAGGTCGGGGTATAAAGATGATTTCAACGAATTCCTATACGATAGGGAAGGTGGTGAACAATGGGATGGAGAAAGCGAAAGCACAAATAATGCCACATGCAGTTGGAAAGCACCACAATTGATCAAGAAAGGGATGGCTCATAATTCATAAAGATGAAAGTCTATCCCCACCCATCAATAATTCCCTCTTTCCTCAACCCTCCTTTAGGTATATGCTGCTAATCCGTCAAATTTTGCATAGTAGAGTTACAAAGAAGATATCACGGTACCATTAACGTATAAAAACACATAATGCGACAGGAACATGTAGGTCAAACCTCGCACAAAGAACATGCCATAAAAAGAGAACATGGCCAACACAATTATTCATTAAGTAGAAAGTTTCCATGATGGAGAAGAATTTATTCCTATGTCTTATTAAATGGTCGTATTGCCTTTAAACGCGGATCACACCTTATGGTGGCATTGAAGGCATAATATAAAATCAGGAACTCATGACTGATCTAACGCAAGTGCTGTCAAAAATGCATATAAGGAAATGATTACATCATGAAGAACAAAATGACGAATATGTCCCTAGAACTTTCCATGGCTTCTGAGGATATTGGAAATGTCATTGTAGGTCGTTAAATCTGTGGCAAGAACATCATGTTTCATGACTTTCATCCACAAAAAGTCGTTGATTCAACTAACCCATGCAGACTGATGGGAATTGGATCACGCTTTTTGCAGAGGTACTAAATTACCAAAAATGCATCAGATTTGCATGGAATCAATCATGTGCAATCACAAAATTCAAATAAATATTAGCATTTGATGAGTATTAGACTTCCAACTAATCATATATACTACTGTAATACCCTAATCCCACATCGTTTAGATGTGAGGCTTTGTGTTGATTTATAAGCATGCTACATCAACATGACTTATTAAAGGGTGGGAGCCACCTCTTAGCCACCTCTTAATCTAGTGAGCCACCGATCCTCTTCTTGAAATGATTCGGAAACAGACCAAGAAGGTGCCTAGCGAACTGGCTCGGGTCGTTGCAACTACAACGTGAAGGAAGATGAACAAGTGTTTTTGATAAACAACTGCTAAAGGGTTTATTGCATGTACATGTTGATAGTGATGGCAGTAGGAAGAGGAGATAGAGGACGAGCGAAAATGTAACATTTGTAATAAAGCAGAGTTTGTAAAATTTGTTTCTATTTCAAATAATACAAAGGTACAACCAAAAATGATGGCAGACTCATGTAACTAACTATAAGAGTTTGATTTGTAGAATGAACTGAGTTGGTTCATACTTAATAAAAACATCTAATGATCTAAATACTATAAAATGATGCATAACCTTGTCATGCTTATTCTATCTATACTCACAATGCTGATGCTGAAGGAACGCAGAAGATGCAGCGATCTGACATTATCCTTTTGACAATGCTTCCTTCTTGAGCTTTAAGCCCTCTACTCTGCTTATTCCAAAGGTGAACTGCGTAGCTCTCACTTCGGATTTGCTTACACTTCGAAAGCAACCATTTTGAATCACTTGAATCTCTAGGCCCCCTAAACAGATTACTAACTCTATTCCAATTTACTGGGTAAAATGCCTTTGGAGGCAAAACAGTAAAGTTATATTCGGGTCTTTCATTGACCCGCGAAACAACCCTCGAAACCAAGTAAGGACCATTGTGACCCCATTTATTCCCATCGAAAGTTAGTGCAAATTCTTCGATGAACTTGTAAAGCAATGGATGCCCTTTATCGAATACCATCACAGCATTATTCAACCGGCTCCAATTTCTAGTTTCTTGATCGATTGTTTGTGCCCCTATTACATTTCTCAGATTCTCGAAACTCCTTATCACGATAAAATCAGTGTCTATATAAATTCCACCAAACTTGTACAACACAGCAAGTCTAAGCAAATTAGAGAGGTTTTGACCCAATGCAACCTCTCCTGGATCAATATTTCCTCTTACCAGACGATCAAACCACAATTCTGCAATTGTGTTCTTGAATAAGTAATCATAATCAGGTGAAATTGCAGTAACTTTAAACCCTTTATCAAGGAAAGGCCTTAAAACTTGCATTCCTTCTTTTGAATCCATGGAATTTGACATAATCACCAAACAACCATTGGGGTGTGACTTGAACAAAGTCTCTATTGAGAAAAATTCTCCATCACCAAATGACTCCAATGAAGAAATCCAAGTCATGAAAAAACGAACATTGCAAGAAGAATTCGACGAACTTTCGCCAAAAAACTCCTTTATTCTTGCTCTAAATTGCTTTGGCTGGGCTCCGAAAGGCAAAACCTTGAACACTTGCTTATGCTTTCGCCTCCGTTTTTGTGAGTAGACTCGAGAATTCTCAGCAGGAAAATTGGGCGATTTAGGCGGCAAATGAATCATTGACGAAGTCGCAGGTGGGTTTTCTTCATTAACTGATTTCAAGGTAGTGGAGGAAGGTGGAGAGACCCAATTTACTGATTCTCCAGTGGAATTTTCAGGCAAGGAATTGGTGGGCTCCGGTGGGGTTTTGGAGCGAGAAGAAATGAAATTGTCATTTAGAAGCGTAAAGCTATGAGATTTACGCAGAAGGGGCAAATGGGTGTTTGAAATAGCAGGTGGGTTTTCTTCTTTTATTGCATACAACTTTGAAGAAGCCAGCTTGATGGTGGAGGGAGATACAGGGACCCACTTTCTTGATTTTCCGGCAACAGTTGTCAGTGAGAAAGTGGTATCTCCCCGCTGGGTTTTGGAGGGAAAGGAGACGTGAACGGAGAATATATAAGCTCCATTGTAGGAGAAGAGAAGAAAAAACAGTAGAGAGAGAAGAGCAAAGAGAGATCTTTTTTTGGTCTTTTGCAAGATCCGGTGAAGAGAGAGAAAACGGTAGGGTGGAGAAGGGTGGTGGTGGGCGGTTGTGCAAGTGTTACTGGGGTTGTTTTCCATGCTGTTACCGGAAATTAACTGGTTTTCCCGGTGGTTTCATTACTGTTGACAGTAGTTGAGGAACAACTTTGTGGGAGGAGGAGGAGGGCGGCAAATGTAAAAAACGAGGGCACGAATAACAGAGTGGTTTTTGTATTTTTGAAACTTTTTTAGAAGCGAAAAACTCAAAAAATGGAAACTGTGAGTTTAGTGCCCAGATTTGTCCTTTAATGGGTGTAATCGTGCGTGTCCGTGTGAGTGTGTGTGAGGGAGAGACTGAGAGAGAGAGAGAGAGAGAGAGAGAGAGAGAGAGAGTATGATTGGTGGAGATGGGTTTTTGGTTGGGCTGAGATTGGCTTCAGCCCAAGAATGTTGTCAGAGACTCAGAAGGACTTGGTAATGGTAATAATTCTTTAATGTTTTTTTCTTTGGTGCAATTATGACTTCCTCAAAAGATTTTAAATATTTCGACATAATTAATTTATAAATTAAGAAAAATTAATTTAAAAATAATAAATTACATTATTATTTTTAAATTTTATAATTTATGATTTATTTAATAAATTATCTATAAAACACATATTATACATAACTCGTGAAAATTAATAAAAACAATGGAACCAGGAAACATAACTTAATTAGCTCATCAAGGTTTAATCTTTGTCTATGTGTCTGCTTAATCTTTGTTTAGGACAAGTCCAATGATGATATTTGTCTATAGATATCAAAATTAAATTTTGATGCCTATTGATTATTATTTATAAGATATCAAATTTATATCTCCAACCATAGGTATCAAAACTAAATTTTAATACCTATATAACAACATCTCCAACCATACGTATCAAATTTGTAGTCTCATATTTATTTATTTTTGCTTTGATTAACTTTTTTGAAGTTTTAATCATTATCAATATTTATAAAATATTATTTGATCACCTTGAAAATAATGAATGCTTGGATCAAAAACTGATGAAAAGGACATAGATTGACACGAGACAAGCCCATTGAACTGCCTCGTTTAAACAAAAGTGAAAACAATAATACCACCCGCATGCGTGCTATTATTGTGAAAGAGCTAAGCTTGGTACCAAATTTGGTATCTTGGCTAGTATTTAACCAAATTTTGGTACCTTTATATTTTATCATTGGAGATCCTAATACTCTTATATAGGTATCAAAATTTGGTTTTGATCCCTACCATTGGACTTGCCCTTATCCTATGCAATTTGTCAGAAAAAAAAATATGTGACATGCAAGTACTTTTTAATTACGAAGTGTTAAATATGTAGAACGAGCCTAACCAAGTACCAAAACATGTTCTCTACATCCTCATCAAACACAAATTACAACAATATTATCGTACCGACTTACCAAATAAACCTCTTATTTCTTCTTCCATTATTCATTTGCTTCCTCTCATTCTCTCTTCTTCCTCCATTTTTTCTAGTGACAAGCACCGACCGACCGTACATGCACTGAAGTGTGCGGCCAACAATGGCCGAACACGATTCTGCCCATAATACTTTCAATGTTTTTTTTCAATGGAGAAAAGAAGGAGGAGTAGCTTGAAATTATAAAAAGAGATGGGGTAGATGAAGACTGACTAGATTGAAGATGACAAAGATGGAGGGATATATGTTGTTTGTCGGGTGGGTGGGGTGAGGTGACGGATGGAGAGAGACCATGGGACGTTGGGAGGAAGGGGTAAACGAAGGTAGAGAGAAACAAAGGTAAAAAGGTTTGAGGGTAGAATCTGTATTTTAGGTGAGGCGTAGAGAGTAATGTGAGAAAATTGATTAAATGGATGGAGTGTAGATAGAATTGAATTGCGAAAGTAAATGTTAGTGTGTGGTTACCCCACCATATATATATATATATATATAAAAGATTAGTTGGATAATGTAATTATTAGTTTTTATTTTTTTAAGGTGAATTAATTGCATTATCCAACAAATCCTTATTTGATAAAAAATAAAAGATGGAGATCCATTGAATAGTTGATAATGCAATTAATTCACCTCAAAAAATATAAACTATTTCATTATTCAACTAATTTATAAATCACACTCATTATTTTAGACGTAATAAATGCCAAATGGGCTTGTTGGAATGTAGTATATCTAGATTCTAGGGTAAATAACTCCCGAATTACCATCCCAAAACAATTATCTATATATACCATTAATCATCCCATCCCAATTCCGTCTCATTCTTCTGTCGTTCAAATCTTCCTCTTCCCAATTTCTCATCCCAATTTCGTCTCATTCTTCTATCGTTCAATAATCTTCCTCTTCCCAATTTCTTGTGATCTTCCTCTTCCCAAAGTTGTGATTTGTGGTTTGAAGATACATCAATGGGTTAGTTTTTTTTTTCTATATCAAACTCTCTCTTTTTTCCTTTTTCATGTTGACATTGTAAACAACAAATCCTACAAGTTCAAAAAAAAAAAGTGTAAATTTGCAAAATATAATTGAAAAAAAAAAACAGCCAAATACCTTTATAATCAGTGTATACAACACCACCACCAACAGCTGGAGAAACAAATTCAATCTTCATAGGTACACCCAACCAAAAACATAAATCCTCTTCAACTTGTTTAAACGCCACATCCAACTGCGCCAAATACCTATTTAAGTACAAAATAAAAACAAACAATATATAACCTCGTCCACAACACAGGTAATAAAACTATAATTTGAACAACTAAGAAAATCACCAACTGGAATCCACCAAGTTTGAAATCATAGTGGGATGGACGTTTAAGATGAAATAGCGAGGGATTCAAATTATAATCAATAGAAACAAAGAGCACATTTACTCGTCGCCCAGTATCATTAGCTTCAAATTGCCACTACTGCCCCAGTCAATCACATGCCCATCACCGAAGCACCCTCGAATAAGACGCTTGCCACTGAGCCCCTTACTGACAGGAGAACCAGGTCACATATAGAGAGGAACAACCAGGTGGTAGCGTCTGGGTCCCAGGTGCCTTCATGGCAGAATGAGGACTTTCAAATGCTTGAGAGTCGGGTGAGGGCTGCTAGGCTGATCACTGAGGTGGCCGACATTCCTGATTTGCACAATCTCAATCTGTACAAGTGCAGTGCTCACCTTGCCACTGTTGGGATTGGGATAATGAAAAGGCTCCGCCACAGTAGCATGCGGAAAATTAGTGTCGAGCATTCGAGTTCGGTCCTTGCCGGGGAGATCGGGATGTGCATGGCTGAGGTAACTACTTTCCCTTTTCCTAAAAGTGAAATGAATCTTGCATATCATGTTTTTGACTTGTATCTTTCATCTTCAGATGGCCACCAAAACTGAATTAATATACGACCGGCTCATCAAAAACTTGAAGTCCTCGGGTTCGATGTCCGCTAAAAAGAATAAACTGGAGGAGCAGGTCAACTCTTTTCGAATCCGAGCTGAAGCTGAGCGAGGAGACTATTATTGCCAAAGTAACTGAGCTCTCCAAGGTTGAGGAGAAGAAGAAGACCTTGGAATCCCACCTCGACTTCTCTAAAAGTCCGAAGCGACTGCCCTAAAAAACATAAGCGAGGTGAGGAAAGAACTCCGGGCAGCCATAAGCCAGCTGGAGCAAGACAAGGTTGAGGCGACTGAGCAAGAGAAAAAACTAAGGGAGGAGTTATCCCAGCCAAGTAAGGAGCATAGGCAAGCCATCATCGCCGATTATAAAAACTCTACCCTTTGACTCGAGGATGAGGCCAGGTTACATCTTGGGTCTCAGACACTCTTTTCAGATTTGTTTTTAAGATCTCGTGTCGGTGTCGGCTTGAATTAATCCAAGTCAAGTCAAGTTTCCTTCAATTCAATGATCCGACACCAAATCGGAAGATCTCGAAATGATTAATATCCCGAAATAGACAATGCATTTAATGCCAAGAACGTTCTTTTGAAGTGCACTGCTTGCATTTCGGAACAACGTGCAAATCAATCGAACACTTAAAGAATTGCTCAATCTATACAACTCCAAGTCTTTCACGTTCAATAGATCCTCAGATCTAGAAGTCCTCCAACAACAAGAAGTCAACATTTATTGTTTTATTCTTCTTGTTGTTTACTTCCATTAACTCGGTATTTACGATATTTAATTCCATAGACCCAAACACAAGTCAATATTTTGTACACCATCCATTAGGGATATTCTTTGTAATTGATCTAAGTGGAAAACATAGTGCACAATTTAAATCCAAGGTCACGTAGCACTATTTACAAGGTGAACCATCTCAAAATACTTGTGTTATTTCCTTCTTTGTCTATTACTTGAACCGCATAGTTTCCTTGTTCATTATATCCATGTAACTTAAGTAATCAAAAGGTCTAAGTCCTTATCTGGAACAATTTTCAAGGTCTTCCGCTACTTGAAACTCTTCATAAACTTCAAGTAACTTTCAAGGAACTTACTTAAAAGTTTTAAAGTGTTAATAAGCTATTCAACCCCCCCCTTCTAGCTTATTATTGTGCTCATTGGGACCCACACTTTCCCATAGCAATCAACTGATGGTTTAATTGATGCATTTGCCCCAGGTACAACATCCGTTGACGTAGAGCCTCCTCACGAAACTCGTTGTCCAGACCAACAGCGACCACAACACTTATGGCAAATGAATCCAAACCTCTCCTCTGGTTAATCTGATGACGGGCATCATGGGGAGGAGGAGGAGGAGGAAGAGGAGGAGGTAAGATGTTGTTGGCCTGAACCTCCATAGTAGGAGTGGTCGTGTGCCCATACTCAAGTAAGTTAACACCATTAACACCATTCGAAGCCATTGTAAAAGCTTAAAAAGTCTTCGGAAAAATAATTGATGTCTGAAAATCAACGTTCCTGGAAATGGAACGAACTGATGTATCCAAAATATTGCGAATACGCTGGGCTTATAATAACTGGATATCTGGATTTCAATTTACCCGTGTCTTGAGGCCCAAACTTGTCAAAGAAATCAAGAACAACCGTGAACTAGCCAGGGGCTTTCTCTACAAAAGCATTCCGGCATGAAAATCAATAAACCAGCAAGTGCGTATGCATGGGTGTGAATCGTCTACAAACTTGTAGAGGTCATAGCCAATGAGGGTGGCCTCAACTTGGAGTTTCCAAGTTATGTAATTGGAGGAGGTGAGTTTGGTGATGTTGTGGTGAGAGATGTTAATAAGATCGAAGGTTTGTGTAGGATCAAAAGGGTTTTTAATGGCGAAAGAGTGATTTCCGTTAGCCATGGCAGAGAATGGTTAGGGCGGCGGCTAGAGGAAGAAGAATAGGGTTTAGGAGCAAAGCTCTGATACCATGTAAAAACTAATAAAGTTTAGGAATTAACGGCATAGGCTTTCCATTGATTAAATCAGTTAGTTATAGGGAGAGTTACAATCGGGCTGCTCAGCAAAGGAGGCTGTCCTAAGTACTTCTTTAGTTACTCAAAAGTTTCCTCGTATTCTGTTGTCCATTCAAACCCTTTGTTTCCCCGAAGGACTTTGAAGAAGGGAAGACACCTTTCTACCGACCTGGAGATGAAGCGGCCAAGGGCGATGACCCGACCATTAAGCCGTTGGATGTCCTTTATGAATCTTGGAGGCTTCATCTTAATCAATGCTACAATTTTGTCAAGATTTGCCTCAATCCCTCTCTCATTCACCATGAACCCCAAGAACTTATCTTCTTTCACGCTAAACACACATTTGTTCGGGTTGAGTTTCATGTTGTGCTTCCTGTGGTTGCCGAAAGTCTCCTCCAAATCAACAGTATGGTCGTGTCTTTTTGATTTCACGACCATGTCGTCAATGTTAGCCTCAACGTTCCTGCCGATTTGCGAGCTGAAAACCTTGTTGAACATTCACTATAGGTGGTGCCCACATTCTTCAACCCAAATGGCATCATCTTGTAGCAATAAAGACTGCCCTCTACTCAGAACGCGCTCAATGCCTTGTCTTCTCCACTCATCTTCACCTGATGGTAACCAGAGTATGCATCGATGAAGCTCAGGAACTCAAACCTCGCTATTGCATCCACTAGTTTATCAATGCGGCGCAAGGGATAACAATCCTTTGGGCAAGCCTTGTTCAAATCGGTGAAGTCCACACACATCCTCCACTTGCCATTAGCTTTCTTTACCATGACCACCTTGTCCAGCCAGGTCGGGTAATGGATTTCCTCAATAATATCTCCCCGAAGTAGTTTATCTACTTCCTCCTTGATGGCTTTGTCTTTTTCCGAGGAGAACTGTCTTGGCCACTTTGTACATGTCGATAGACTGGATCCACACTTAGGCAATGCACTGCCACCTCGTCGCTGACGCCTCGCATGTCTTCTGGCTACCATACAAACATATCCAGGCTGTTCTGGAGCTGCTTGATCAATTCAGCTTGAGCCTCAACAGAAAGAGCCCTGCCTATCTTTATTTTCTACTTAGGATAAGCAGGGTTGATCACAATCTCCTCGAGCTCGTCTTGCACAGTGAACTCATGCTTATCGCGTACTTGAAGAGTGTCACATTCCACTTTTTCATGATGTCATCCACATAGACAAGAAGATAGATGATGGTGCCCCTTGTATCTGTATTAAGTATGAACAATGAAGTGTCCGCCAAAGAATTTTTGAAGCCAGAGGCAAGGAGAAACTGATGCAGTTCATTGTACCGTACTCGGGGAGCCTGCTTGAGACTATAGATAGCCTTGTGAAGTCGACATACATGCTAAAGGTTGTCCTTGTCAAGAAAGCCAAGTGGTTGAGCCATGAACACCTCTTCGGATAGATTGCCCTAAAGAAAGGCATTGTTCACATCCAATTGCCGCAGATCCCATCCTCGACATACGGCCAGCGAGAGAACAAGACGAACAGTGGTCAGTTTAACAACCGGGCTGAAGGTTTCATGATAATCAACTCCTGTTCGCTGGTGAAACCCCTTGGCCACAAGAAGATCTTTGTAGCGATCAATGATGCCATCAGCGTGTCGTTTTATACGGAAAATCCATTTGCATTCAACAATATTGCGAGCATCTATCGAGGGAACCAGATCCCAAGTACCACTGCGGGTTAGGGCATCATACTCTTCAGACATGGCCCGACGCCACTTGGCATCTTTAAGAGGCTGAGTGACACATGTTGGTTCACTGTCCGATGTTAGCTGAGCCGAGAGACTCAGTTTGGTGAGTGGTTTGTAGATGTTGTTTTTGGTGCGAGTAACTATAGATGAAGTACCAAAAGCAGCAGGCACATGAACAGGGTCAGCGGGCACGGGGTAGGTGGCATAGTGTTGTCCTCGGTCCTAGAGCTGGTTGCCGAGGAGGGTTGAACAGTGGGCACATGGCTGGTAGTGGGTAGTGGAGAGGGTTGTTGAGGCTGGTGTATGGGCGAGCTGAGATCAACCACATTCTGATTAGTGCTAGGAGAAACTGATGGGGAGGCACTTGAGCAGGCTACCGACAGTGTGTATGAATTCGAGAGCAGTTCATGAGGAGGTAGCCAAGAGACACTAGTGTATATATTTGTGCGAGAAGGGCTTCGGTTTGGGCATTGGAAAGGTAGACTCGACAAATCGAACATGACGCGAAATGAACAGCTTGGTGGTACTCAGATCATAACAGAGATATGCACTCTGAGTGAGCGAGTAACCGAGGAAGACACAAGGAGTGGAGCGAGTAGCTAGTTTGTGAGTAGAGTAAGTGCGGAGCCAGGGGTAGCAAAGGCAACCAAAGGCACAAAGTTTAGAGTAGTTGGGCGGAGAGCCAAAAAGTTTATGATAGGGCGACTGGTGAGCAAGGGTGGGTGTTGGTAGTCGATTGATGATGTAGGCCGTTGTTTGGAAGACAAACGACCAGAAGGGCAGTTGGAGAGCTGCACGAGATAGGAGAGAGACATGTTTCAACAATATGGCGATGACGACGTTTCGAGAAACCCATTGTGTTCCGGGTTCTGAGGGGGCGAGGTGAGGTGAGAGATGCCATGGGCGGACAAGTAGCCGGCCAAGCCAGATTCTCGGGCAAGCCCCATGTACTCGCCTCCATTGTTCGCGTAAAGAGTGACAATGGTTGTTTTAAAATAGTTTTTGACCAAGAGAGAGTTTGATATAAAAAAACTAACCCATTGATGTATCTTCAAACCACAAATCAGAACTTTGGGAAGAGGAAGATCACGAGAAATTGGGAAGAGGAAGATTATTGAACGAGAGAAGAATGCGACGAAATTGTGATGATAAATTGGGAAGAGGAAGATTATTGAACGACAGAAGAATGAGACGAAATTGGGATGGGATGATTAACGGTATATATAGATAATTGTTTTGGGATGGTAATTGGGGAGTTATTTACCCTAGAATATAGATATACTACATTCCAACAAGCCCATTTGGCATTTATTACTTTGGGCTTTCTACAAAAATTAAAGGAGAAATTGCTAGCCCACTTCCAAAATTTTCAATCGCTCCAGTTCCGTGTTATTTTTTTCAATCGGGAAATTCTGGACGGTCCCTTTTTCAAAGTTTATAAGCCTAAAAGTCCACCGTTCTTTTTTTCAACCGTAAAAGACTACTTTTCAAAATATTGTTCCGAAAATGTCATCGTCTCTTTCAACAGCTCCGGCAACACACTTTGAATTCGAAAATCACGATTATGCGCAACGAAGACGATTTACGATGAATGAGATGGAAGAAGAAGGTGGAAGACATGGTCTGGTTCATTATGTTTTTCTTTTTCCCTTGGAGATCCTCTTATTATGATATATCAGATTCATGATGCGAGTTATATGCTTCAGCCAAAAGGAATGGAATGAAAGGCTCTTTTAGGACGAGAAATAATATTTTGACGGACTCTGTCTATACTAGTCTTTAATGAGAATGGGCTTGTGTCCGGCTTAAAACTATTCAAAAAGGTAGAAACTCTTTATCGTTCGCAAAGCCTCTCTTGAAATTTCTTCAATTCATTTCAAATGAAAAAAAGAGAAGTCTAAGCATATAGTAGGAAGACCCTCCCATTCGCCAGATGAACTTACTTAGCTTCAGTCCCCGAAATACGATTGGTTGACCAAGGGGATCGGAGAGGAGAGAAGGAGAAAAGTTAATAGCTAAATTCCCGACAACACCTCTTCTGGTCTTCGTTCTCTTCTTCGCTTGGAAATTTTGTTTTCAAGAATAAATTATTTACTTCTTATCATTTTTGCGCGTTGTTCGTGGGTAGGGATCCAGGATCCCGCTCTTGGAATTTCACATGGATTTCGGACGATTTGTGACTGCTTCGCGAAATTGAAAGAAGGTTTTGGACTAGTTCAAATGGTATAATAAATATGAAGCTTTCCCTCTCCATTAATTATTTTTCTCTCACAAACGATTCCATATCTACAAATGCTTCCAAAGTGGAGTATAGAGTTCCAGGATTCCATCTCTACAGGTAGAATGTTGGTCCCAAAGGGCACAATAATAAGCTAGAAGGGGGGGGGGGTTGAATATCTTATTATACACTTAAAATTTTCTTAAGTTTGTTCCTAAAACAAGTACTTGCAATCTATTAAAGAGATTGAAGTAGCGGAAGTCTTGTAAGGAAAACAGTTTAAGTCCACCGATAAAGGATTATCGATAGTCCTGACTGAGAAACTCAAGTCTGCTGATTTAACGATAAGTAATGGAAATAAGAAACACTAAAGAAGGAACACAAGTGTTTGAGATGGTTCACACTATAAAGAGTGCTACGTCCATCACCAAGGCAGTCAACCTTGGATTTAAAATGTGCACTATGTTTTCCAATAGGTCTATTACAAAGAATATGTCTAATGGATCGTGTACAAAATATTTGACACGTGCTTGGGGGTTTGGGAATTGAATATCTAGATAAACAAGGTATTCAATTCGTGCTGAAGAATAGTTTACAGATGACAACAAGAAGAAGATTAAAAATAAGTGTTGAAGTATCTCTTCTAAGTGTTGTCGAGGACTTCTTGAACAGTTGATGATCTCTTGAAAATGCTGAGTATAAAGACTTAGATTTTTGAGTTTCAGAGCATTTTTGGACAAACATTTGTTTTTCTTCAGTCTTTAATGGAGGTATTTATAGCACGTGCATTTAGAGATCAGTTGGAGAAGATGAAGAGTAACAACTCTATTAGGTTGGAAGCATTAAATGCCATGAACCGTTTTGTAGACATTGTCCTCACTGATTCTGAACAGGGAGTGGTGCAGAGTTGTTTTGTAGGAGTTGGTAGCCGAAAAATCAGAATTTCAGACCTACAAGTGTCAGTCTGTTCCATCTGCTTTTGTCATTGTTCAGAGGGCGGAAAAGTCTTCCAGTCCTTTCGGAAAGCTGTCCAAGCGTATCTGAGAAGCTTTGGGGAATTTTGAATTCAAATTGAAGATAAAATAATATTTGAATTAATTCACTAAATCTTGATATGCTGCCATGCTGGACACGTCATGTATTTGACCGCCTGTAGACAAAGTCTACCGCTGGAGCATTACTGAAGTCTTCCGCTGAAGGAAGGCTAAAGTCTTCCGTTGCACCAAGAAGCCTTGTAAACTATTTTAGCACTGTTTTATACATATTTGCCACGCTAATCGATATGCAGCCCAATTAGCCACTATAGTATAAAACAGATGTAATGTATGAATAGATGTAAATCAAAATGTAATCAACAACTCCTCCTATTTGCATCTGGTCATCATTACTTACAAGTGAGGGCTATGAACTACTGATAGATATTAGTATGTTAAGAGGAATATTAATTTCTAAGTGTAGAGATGCTTTTATCAAACAGAAGCATACCTCAAGTGTAACAAACTAATCTAGGTGTTTTACGAGAGAGAAGAAGTAAAGAGTAACACAGTGATTAGTAGAAAAACAGTTCAATTATAGATCTAAATAATGAATGATTAAATTCTAAACAGATATATGAATTGAGATAGCAAGAATTGAACTGAGGATAAGTTTTTGAAAGATAATTAATCTTCTGTATGTCCACAAGAAGTTTAATATATCAGAGTTTTTCAAAAAGATATTGATACAAAGGTTTAAGGGAGAGAAAGGATACATAACTACCATGGTCTTTTCCCTTTGCCTTTGTCTGCTGCTTCTTTTTCTTTCCGCCGTTTAGCTTCTAGCTCTTGACTCCGACATATTCCTTATCAGCAGAGGTAGATGGTCTGGTGGAGCGAGAACGATAGTCTAGTTCTTCACGTAGACGGTTGTTCTCTTCCATAAGTATCTTGTTGATAGACCTCGGTTGTCTCTCCTCCGTGATGGCCAGATCACGATCACGCTGAGCATCAATAGTTTCCTCAGCTGAAGCGAGCGATGTTGTTGAGCTCAAGAACAGGCAGGCGTTTGTTTGCTAGATGGGTAGTGATGTCGTGAAATAGGTCGTGAAAAATAGATGAGATGATGCGCACGCATTCATTGCGTTGAGTTTCGACGTTGATCTTGACGTCAGTAAACTCGTATTTCATCTGTCCAAAACGGGTCCACACATCATCTTGGAATTGGAGTAGTCGAGCAGCAGTTCTATCATTTACCATGGACGCAGAAGTGGCTACCTCGGCGGCAGCTATGGAGATACTGGTTAGTTCTCCCAGTCTGGCGTAAATGGCGTCCAGGCGAGACAATATTTCAGAGGTGGCCGGTAGAGATGGAGTTGAGTCCAGGCCAATGTGGATCTGCGCACTGCCTGCAGTAGTAGGAATTTCGGCAGAGGCGGTGGGTTGAAAGGTTTGTTGAGGACGGGGACTGGTAGAGCCGGTAAAGGTCAAATCGCGAGATGGGAAAGTATGAGTGGAGGAGGAAACTGGGATAGGGGAGGGTGGAGGGGTTGGAGGTTGGTCAAGTTCAATGTCAGTGTCCGAGTTGTCACTGACAATTGAAGTTTCCGGTAGAGGGTCGTTGGAGAACCAGAAAGAGGGAGCTGGGTAGAAAAGGGATTGAGGCTTAAGTGGGGTAGGTGGGGAAGAAGGTTGGGGAAGGAGTTCTGTAATAGAGGAAATTTCAAAGAGAAATTTGGAGGCAGCAGAATCCAGGGGTTTAATGGGTGAGGGTTGGATGGTTGGAGTGTGAGATGGTAGTCTGGTAGGTGTTGATGGATTTGGTGAATAATTGAAGGGTGAAGGAGGAGGAGAAGAAGGAGAAGGTGTTCGTAGTGGCTCCTCCTGAGTGATTGGCTCCTCCTGAGGGATAGACTCCTCCGGAGGGGGTGAAGGCTTCTGAGTTGATGGCTCAGTAGGAATGGGTTGTCTTGGGATAGAAGAGAGGGTGCCGGTAGACTTCTTTGTCTGTCTTGGCAACTGTCTAGAGGGTTCAGCTGCGGCTTTGGCAGTGACTGGAATGGGTGTTTGTGGCATGCTTGGTATAGCTTTGCGCAGTCTTCTTCGTTTAGGCTGGGGTGAAGGTGATGGTTGTTTAGGAGAGGGTTTCCGTTTGGGTTGGTGAGGAGGCTGTGTTGGTGGTTCTGGTATAGGAGGTGGAGGAGATGAAGACGTACCGACAGCTGCAGTGGAGGTGCCAGAAGACTTGGCATGTCTGCCGATCCGTATCTCTTTTCGTATCCATTTGGCTTGTTCTTTTTCAGCCTCTTCCGCTTCCATTCTGGCCTTTTTGGCCTTGGCAGCTATTGCTTTCTTTAGCAGTAGCTCAGATTCATCAGCCATATCTTTTGCTACCTCGTGGATGTCTTTAGCAAGTTGGGTTTTGAATTTTTCAGCTGCCCTTTTATGTGTTTTGCTTGTAGCGTCATATGCTTCCATGTTGAAGCGTGTAACAACTGGTGGCTTTGGTTTGGTAATTTTCTTAAGAGAGACATTGGGAAGTCCTCTTTGTTGCCGTCGCTTATTCTCGTATTCAACATATTTGTTGAAGAAGGAGGCCGTTAGCTGCTTGTCTTTGGTCACCTAAATGAGTTCATCTTCTGTAATAGAAGAGTTAATTTGAGAGGAGGCTCGAAGAAGGGCATTGATCAGCCTCACAAAGGGCCGTCTGATGCTTGGATTGTCCTTGACTTTCTCAACATGCTGTCTTAGCTCATTGTATATTATAGCACCGTAGTTGAGTTGAGCATGAAGGAACATTGCACTGGTGAGATTCAGCTGTTGGGTTGTGAACATATCGTGTGCCCCGCTTTTGAAAAGAAGACCTTTATCAAGCAGGTGGCTTGAGCAGTAAACATCCAAAGGGAATAAATTCCTCAGCATCTTGCCTTGAGGTTCCCTTGGAACATTGATTCCCCTCATTGCTTCCCAGGCATGAGTAGCCTCAGCAATGGTTATTTCAGATTCACCACTGTAGTGCACGCCAATGATTTGAGAAATTGACTTTGCAGTGACAGAGACTGGTCTGCCTTTAATCCATCCACGCATGGTAGACGGATATTTAGGGTCGATGACCATTCGTTGGTAAAATTCCTCAGCGAGCAGGATGCTGTATTTCTCTTCGTTGAGGGAGAAGAGAGGTAGAATTCCTGAAGCATTCAGGTCCTCACATGCCTTTACACCGGCAGCGAATGTGCTGACAGATTTGAGGTCAATGCACATGCCAAGTACATATAATTTCGGATCCAGAGAGACAATGATGTCGTGTTCAGCAGGATATCGAGGATATCTTGGTAAATTGATGTTCAGACCAGAAGGAATGGCTGTCTCTGGCTCCAAATCTTTTCTGTTATCGCTTTTAGATTTTGTAGATGTTATCACCTACATAAACACGTTCATAAATTAGGGCTTTTAATTTTTTATGTAAAACAGTCAAGGATTTCATTTTTGAGAAATATAATCGAAATTTTTGATGAAGATCTTTTGAAACCCTTGAGTGCTTTGAGCAGTTTAAACCATTGAAACGTGTAGCAGAGGATTTCTAAGAGTAATGTGTTCACAGAGCTTAAAGAAGACTGTAGTTTCAAGGTTTTGAGAGTAACAATGGCGGAAACAAACTAGATGCGTAAAATCGTCCTATTGTATTTCGTAAGAAATGTCACAAAAGATGAAGTACTAAACAAAAATTAATGAATAGTAAACCAGAGAGTTGTGAAATACTTACCATTGTTGTTGTAGGGTAGAAGATGTATGAAGATTTTGAAATGGTCGGAGCAGTTGCAGAGAGAGGGAGGGTTTGAGAAGAGAGAGAAATTTTGAGAGAGAGAAAGGGGGAATTTTGTAAAGAGTCGAAAAGGGCGGTTTCAGAGTCAAAATAATTCCTTTTTAACAAATAAGTTGTGACTTAAGATATTTATAAGTACTAGCGCTTTTTGACTTTCAGCCCCTTTTTCCTTTTAGAGACCTTTCCCGCTTTAATAGACTAGGTTGAAATATTAACAAGGAAGATGTCTGTTGATATATGGCAAATAAGGTCTGCCGGTTAGTAGAAGTCTAAGTCTACCGATAATAAAAAAAATATTAATGATAGACTTTAAGCAGTAGGATCAATCATACCAAGATTTCTCCTTAAATAAGCAAACCTGGTTGCATCCAGTGGTTTCGTGAGAATGTCAGCCAATTGATGTTCAGTTGGAACATATTCCAGACTGATGTTACCTTTTTCCACATGATCTTTGAGGAAATGATAACAGATATCAATGTGCTTCGTTTTTGAGTGCATCACAGGATTTTTGGAGACTGAAATCGCTGAAGTGTTGTCACACATGATTGGACAATTGTCAGTCTTGATGTTGTAGTCCACTAGCTGCTGCTTTATCCATAATAGTTGAGAACAACAACTGTTGGCAGTGATATATTCTGCTTCTGTGGTTGAATTGGCAACTGATCCTTGCTTTTTGCATGACCATGAGACGAGTCTATTTCCTAGAAATTGACAGGTTCCACTAGTGCTTCTTCTACTTACTTTGCATGCTGCATAATCTGCATCTGAGTATTTAACTAGATTGAAGTTGTTGCATTTAGAATACCAGATACCTAGATTTGTGGTTGTTGAAACATATCTGATGATACATTTGGCAGCAAGCAAGTGTGATTCCTTTGGATCTGCCTGAAATCTAGCACAAACACAAACATCGAACAAAATATCAGGTCTACCGGCTGTAAGGTAAAGAAGTGAACCTATGATTCCTCGATATTTGGTTACGTTCTCTTGCTTTCCCTTTTCATCTTTATCAAGATGGCAGTCGGTAGACATTGGAGTTTCAAATCCTTTTGCTGAGTCAAGACCAAATTTCTTGATTAGCTCCTTTGCATATTTGGTTTGGCTGATGAAGATTCCTTCAAAAGTTTGTTGAATTTGTAATCCGAGAAAGTAGGTGAGTTCTCCCATCATGCTCATCTCGAACTTGCTTTGCATTAACTTCTCGAATCTCTTGCACAGGCTTTGGTTTGTAGATCCAAAGATAATGTCGTCCACATAGATTTGTACCAGAAGGGAATGACTTTTGTGTTTGAGGATGAACAGAGTAGTATCTATTCTTCCTCTTATGAATCCTTGTTCAATTAAGAACTTGGATAGAGTTGCATACCAAGCTCTTGGAGCTTGTTTAAGGCCATAGAATGCTTTCTTGAGTCGGTAGACATGATCCTGTTTGTCTTGAATGACAAAGCCTAGAGGTTGTTCTACATATACCGTTTTCTTGAAGATCTCCATTAAGAAAGGCACTCTTCACATCCATCTGATACACTTTAAAGTCCATGAACGAAGCATAGGCCAGAAAGAGTCTGATTGCCTCTAATCTAGCGACATGAGCAAATGTTTCATCAAAGTCAATGCCTTCTTCCTGTCGGTATCCTTGGGCAACCAATCTAGCTTTATTTCTGGTGACGTTTCCATCTTCATCTATCTTGTTTTTGAATACCCATTTGGTGCCAATGACTGGATGGTCAGTTGGTCTGTGCACTAGGCTCCACACTTTGCATCTTTCAAACTGATTTAGCTCTTCTTGCATAGCTTCAATCCAGTGGTGGTCTTCGATAGCTTCATCAATCTTCTTTGGTTCTATTTCTGACATGAATGCAAATGCAAACATAGTCTCACTTCGAACTTTATTCCTTGTACGAACTCCTAAGTTGAGATCATCAATGATTTGAGAAATGGGATGATCTCTGGCTTCAATAATAGCTGGGGGAAGATCACTTCTGGTGTGTTCTTCCCTTAATGATTCTGGAGTTGGTTCAGAGGAAGAGTCACCAAAATCTGGTTCAACGGTGATTGGATTTTGGAATCCTTCAGATTCTGATGAACAAGAAGGGTGAGTGATTTGCAAAGGTGCTTGGGGTAAAACAGAAGAGATGGGTTCATGGTCAACAGAAGAGTTGTTGTTAGCATTGGTAGAGTTGAAATCTTTTGGAGCAGGGTTGTAAGAGCTGGAAGGGTCTGCAGCTGGTGGATTCTGAAGTGGAGTAGATGTAGATGTTGTATTTGTACCTGTTTTATCATTATCGGAATTATTAGCAACATTTGGAGCCTTTCGAGGCTCTAATAAATCATATTCATCAAAAGTAACATGTATGGATTCTACAATTTTTAAAGCGGTTTTGTTGAATATGCGAAATGCTTTTGAGTGTTTGGAATAGCCCAGAAAAATTCCTTCGTCTGATTTTGAATCAAATTTTCCTCTGTATTCTTTTCCATTGTAAAGAATAAAACATTTATAGCCGAAGATTTTGAAAAATTCTATGTTTGGGGCTCTTCCTCTCCATACTTCATATGGAGTTTTGTTATGAAACTTGTTTACCAGGGATCTATTCTGAGTAAAACATGCAGAGTTGACGGCAGTAGAGAAGTTGTGGCATTTTGTTGAGGAGTTCCGGCAGTAGAAAAGTTGTGGCCGATCCCGTGGTCATCACAATATCTTTCGACACCATTGTTTTTGAACTCGGTGTCGTTGTCTGATCTGATGTCACTATATCTTCAAGCTTTTTGGTTTGAAGTCTTCTGAAAAGAGCGGTGACCAGATCATATGTCTCATCTTTTGATTTCATTGTTTCAATCCAGGTGTCTGGAGTAGTCGTCGACTACTACAAGAGTGTACTTGTCTCCTGAAATACTGACAGTAGTGATAGGTCCAAAGAGATCCATATGCAGAAGTTGAAGAGGTCTGGTCGTTGACATGACAGACTTTCTTTTGAAGGAAGACTTGGAAAGTTTTCCTAATTGACAAGCATTGCAACTTCTTTTGTGGTCGGCAGACACCATAGGTAGACCTCTGACAAGCCCATCTTTGGAGAGCTTGGAGAGGTACTTGAAATTGAGGTGACTGAGACGCTTGTGCCAAAGCCAACAGTTGTTATGAACATTGTCAGCAACTAGGCAAAGGATGGAAAATCTACCTATTAGATTTAAGTCCACGACATAGACGTTTCCTTGTCTATTGCCGGTCAGTATTGTAGAGCCTGATTCACGATCTTTGATGAAGACATTGGTTGGAGGAGAATTGATAGATTAGTCCTTTATCGCAGAATTGGGATATGCTCAGAAGATTATGCTTTAAGCCGATCACTAGAGAAACTCTGTCGATGGAGAGACTTCCTCTAGAGATTGAGCCATACCCAATTGTTTTTCCTCTTGCATTGTCGCCGAAAATTACTGTGGGACCTTGTACTTCAGCTATATCTGTAAGAAGGCTTCTGTTACTTGTCATGTGTCTGGAGCAGCCACTATCAAGGTACCAGATGTCTTTATCTTCTGAATCTATAGTCATGAAGCAGACCTGAAGGATGTTTAAAGAAAACAAGGTCCCCTTTATTTTCTTATGGGTCCTGAGGATTAGCAACCTTTAGGAACCCAAACCTGTCTAATCTTAGGAGAACTGAATCTCTTAGATTTTGGTGTGAACCTTAGCAGGCATTCCTTTGCCAGATGGCCTAAACAATAGCAAGAATGAAAAAGATGAAAGTTCCATGGAGGACTGTCAATCGTCTTGGCTGAAGAGTGCTTGTGAATCTCTTTGTTCTTGACAGCAGTTCTTGGTTTAGTTGTCTTGTTGACGGTAGACTTAATAGGTTTCTGTTGAACCCTCCTAGGTATATTATTAACAGACCTAGCCTTGACAGGTCTGTTGATAATCCTTTTAGAAGGATTAGGTAGAATACCTTTAAGTTTACTTTCAACAGTTTTAGGTGCCTTGCCTATTTCATAGACAAACTTGACAGGTATCGGTAGAGAGTTCTTAGGTCTACCACCAACAGATTTTGCCTTGGCAGGATTTTTGTCGGTAGACTTTGGATTCTTTACCGTTCCTTTCTCAAGCTTCTTATTAGAAGCAGTTATTTTGGCTTTACCTTTCTGAGCCTCGGGGTAAACATAAGGTACACTTGTATAACCAAGTCCTTGTTTGCCCTCATTTTCGAACTTCTGTTTGGAGAAAGAAATGTCACAAGCAATCTTGGAGGTTTCACCTTTTTCAGTGACAGAAGAGTGTGTCTGACTGGGTTCATCAAAAAATCCTAAGCCAGTTTTATCTGAACTTGACTTTTGATTGGATAGGATTTCTTCAAAGGTATCCTTGGAGCTGTTCCAGGTGTCAATTGTCTTTTGCAAGGCAATTTTCTCCAGGTCGAGTCCTTTGATGTGCTCAGTGAGACATTCGACTTTGTCACCGAGAAATTTGTTTTCTCCTTTAAGCTTGATACTTTCTTGTTGACAGCTATTGAGAGTTTGAATCTCAGCTGTCAGCAAAGATTTCTCAGCAGCCAGCTTCTCACAGTGCTTGGCGAGTTTTACGTAGGCTACTCTAAAGGAATTAAATTCTTCAAGCATATCTTGATTATCTTTAAGAAGTTCTTCCTTGCTAAGATTCTCACAGTTGGTCTCACCTTTGTCGAAAAGAATAGGTGAGGTTTCGACTTCATGTTCAGAGTCATAGGTGGTACCTGAATCATGAGCTATTAAGCATATGTTAGCTTGCTCACAATCATCCTCATCCTCTTCTGAATCAATCTCAAACCATGTGGCAACCTGGCTTTCTTCTATGTCTTCAGTCAGCATACCTTTATGTTTTTGAAATTTCTTGTATTGAGGTTTTCGATATGCTTCAAATTTTGGCTTCGGACATTTGGAGGAGTAGTGTCCAGGTTTCCTACAGTTATAACACACTAGCTCTTCGATAGATGAAATCTCATTAGTTCTTCTAAAAGGCTGTTGGTGTGTATCCTTCCTACCATATTTTGCAAATCTTTTAAAACATTTTACGAACATAGCAAATTGTTCGTCTGAAAGAAAATCATTTTCATTTGAGGAGGTGGAAGGTTTATTTTCAACTGTGGATTCTTCTTGTACCATGGCGGGCAAGGATACAGTTCTGAACTGTTTGTCTTGCTCTAGAGCTTGATTTACTTCGAGCTCATAAACCTTCAAACTTGCATAAAGACTACGAAGAGTCATTTCATTTAAGTTTTTAGACTATTTCATGGCAGTGGTCTTAACATGTCACAAGCTACCTAGAGAGCCTAGAAATCTCATATTCATTTCCTTTTTGTTATAAATTTTACCAAGAGAAAATCAACTATTAATTACCTCACTGAAGCGATCGTAAGCTTGTCTAAAGGTTTCCTTGGGATCCTTTTTGAAGGAGTCAAACTGCTGAATGATGTGTACTTTCTGTTGTCTCTTGTGTCTTGGTCTCCTTCCAAGTATTCTACAAGAGCTTCCCATATTTCTTTAGCAGTAGTACACCGGATCACTTGTTGATAAGTGTTGGTGTCTAGAGAGCTAGTTATGATGTTGATTGCTTTGCTGTCTAGCTCTACTAGTTTTCTGTCGTCCTCTGTCCATTCTGATTCTTCCTTGGGTACTTCGGCAGGATTTCCAGCAACAGATGCTAGAAGGTTGGCCTTCATTGGTACGTGTCGTCCATCATGTACACATTTCCATAACCTGTTGTCAATAGAGTTCATAAAACGCATTATCTTATCTTTCCAGACATCAAAATGGCCTTCGTCAAATATAGGGACGTGGTTCGCATTTGATGTGGGCAGCATATAGTGTGTTTGTGCCATTGGATCAAATCTCTCAAGAGTTTAATCTTAGAAAAACTAGTTTTCAAAGAGTTAAGCTCTGATACCAATTGTTGGTCCCAAAGGGCACAATAATAAGCTAGAAGGGGGGGGGGTTGAATAGCTTATTATACACTTAAAATTTTCTTAAGTTTGTTCCTAAAACAAATACTTGCAATCTATTAAAGAGATTGAAGTAGCGGAAGTCTTGTAAGGAAAACAGTTTAAGTCCACCGATAAAGGATTATCGGTAGTCCTGACTGAGAAACTCAAGTCTGTTGATTTAACGATAAGTAATGGAAATAAGAAACAGTAAAGAAGGAACACAAGTGTTTGAGATGGTTCACACTATAAAGAGTGCTACGTCCATCACCAAGGCAGTCAACCTTGGATTTAAAATGTGCACTATGTTTTCCAGTAGGTCTATTACAAAGAATATGTCTAATGGATCGTGTACAAACTATTTGACTTGTGTTTGGGGGTTTGGGAATTGAATATCTAGATAAACAAGATATTCAATTCGTGCTGAAGAATAGTTTATAGATGACAACAAGAAGAAGCTTAAAAATAAGTGTTGAAGTATCTCTTCTAAGTGTTGTCAAGGACTTCTTGATCAGTTGATGATCTCTTGAAAATGCTGAGTATAAGGACTTAGATTTTTGAGTTTCAGAGCATTTTTGGACAGACAGTTGTTTTTCTTCAGTCTTTAATTGAGGTATTTATAGCACGAGCATTTAGAGATTCGTTGGAGAAGATGAAGAGTAACAGCTCTATTAGGTTGGAAGCATTAAATGCATGGAGCCGTTTTGTAGACATCGTCCTCACTGATTCTGAACAGGGAGTGGTGCAGAGTTGTTTTGTAGGAGTTGGTAGCCGAAAAATCAGAATTTCAGACCTGCAAGTGTCAGTCTGTTCCATCTGCTTTTGTCACAGTTCAGAGGGCGGAAAAGTCTTCCAGTCCTTTCGGAAAGCTGTCCAAGCGTATCTGAGAAGCTTTGGGGAATTTTGAATTCAAATTGAAGATAAAATAATATTTGAATTAATTCACTAAATCTTGATATGTTGGACACGTCATGTATTTGACCGCCTGTAGACAAAGTCTACCGCTGGAGCATTACTGAAGTCTTCCGCTGAAGGAAGGCTAAAGTCTTCGTTGCACCAAGAAGCCTTGTAAACTATTTTAGCATTGTCTTATACATAGTTGCCACACTAATCGATACGCAGCCCAATTAGCCACTATAGTATAAAACAAGTGTAATGTATGAACATATGTAAATCAAAATGTAATCAACATAGAACTTCCTAAAGGATCTACTTTCCTATGAAGCATTGACCTTTTCTCTGTACCAATCTAAATAGTTTTCATATCAGGTCGGAAAAGGGACTTCTTTCTAAGTCAAAAAAGGAAGATAGGATAAAGCCATTGCTGAAAGCGAAAAGAAGTTCATCAAAATAAAAAGTCAAAGGAAAGAAGAATAAGATTTTGAAAGAAAAGTCCAGAATGCCTTTCTAAGTCTATAAGTTAAGACTTCGCTTAAAAAGGGATCGAAAAGAAATGCTTTGATTTAGACCGTCTCGAGCTAGTCCTTTCCCATTCTCATTGGTAGGCAAAAAAAAAATGAGAGTCCTGAATGCTCAGACGATGGGATCTTCCTTGAGCTAATTCTTCTGAATCCCGACGAGGCCTTAGATCCACTGGGAACTCATCAGAAGTTGCAGACCCGTTTAGGAGAAATTAGTGAAGAAGATTCCCATTTGCCTGAAAACTAGACTAAGAAATTAGAATTCAGACGTGTGCTTTAGCCTTATCCATCTGCCCAGAGAATGGGATAGTGGGCATAAGCCTTTGACTCATTTTTACTAAAGGAGATGGCTTCAAGTCCTTTGTCTTTCTCTTCCCTGGGGATCTCAGTCATATAATAAGAAATAGAAGTCTTTTGTATTAGTTTCAAGGTCTTGTGAGAGCATGAATTCCAGGCAGCCTTCAAAAGAGAATCCTTTGCAAAGAAGAGAAAAGACTTGGGAAGAATGGTTTGAAGCTTTCATTTTGTAAGTATTTACTTACATCTAGGGACGGAGTCCTTGCGGGAAGGCCGGGAAGGACTGAATATCCCAGATAGGAAGCTTTCTTTTTATTATGGATGAATCAGTCAGCATAGGACTTCCTTGGTCCAAAGTCCTTAGCCCTAGTCATTAAGTATTCTATTTTTTTCCATTCGACTAGTTTTCTTCTTCCTAGCATTCCCCTTCTAGAGTTGGCTCGCATATGAGTAAGAAAGTCTATACTATGCAGAAGTCTGGGTCCGCCTAAAGAGATCTTTTTTTAGGAAGAAATGAGACTTCCTCCTACTTATAGGACTGGTCCTTGAATTGTATGCAATGAATTGCTTTTTTTGCTTATTTCAATGATATGAAAATAAAACTTCTTTGAGGTAGCTTCCTTTTCGCTTTTCTCTTGCTTTGCTTGCTTCCGCTTCTCTCGCTGCTGCTTCCTCGATCCACTCAATCTCAGTGACTCTACTTGATCCTGACCCCTTCTTTCAATTCACACCTTCTGTCTAACCAGTTTACCTACTCAATCTACCAATTTCACTACTTCCAAGTTCTCAACTTAAGCTACGGAGACCTTTCCCATTTAGCCATATCTCAAGGTGGACTCTCGCTGCCACTTCTCAAAGTTTTTAATGAAGAGAGTCTTGCCCCATACTAAGAATCGTTAAGACATATGGATTGAAGAACTCGCGCATGGATCAATGGATCTTTGATTAAGGGATTTCATGACAGCAATACCATATCTGTGAGAGTGAGCTTCGTTCTGTCTTTCCTTTGATGGTAGGTTTGGTCGTTGTGAAACTCTTTCTCTCAATTATTTAATTTATCTTATTTCATGCTAATCACTCTATTTCGTCTCGATCTCATCCAGGCCAATCGGTAGTCAAGAAAAAGACTATATCTCGGCGATTCCGGGTCTTTTCTCATTGGACAATGATCTTCTCTATGTCTCAACCGAGTCTCTCTCTTTATGAGAAATCTTCCAACATCCCTTCGATTCCATATGGTCCAAGGAGCAATCAAGTGTCAATAGATTCATATTATTCATACAATCTTTCTGTCCTATCTGCTAGCTTCCTTGTTTTCTTATTTCTTCCTTTTCTACCTTATTTATTAGGAGAAGCATAATCAGTAAGCCATGCTTTGTTTGAGAATCAATGCACCATGAAAGAAGTCAGACTGTCCCCAATAGCTTACAGTGCCAGGAAGAAGTGAAGAACAGACTATTCTAGTTGGCCTAATCAATGTACTCTTTCTCTTTCCCTCATCAGTTCCGGAAGAAGACTTTAACCAAAGCACAGAGACAAGACCAAATGAGATACTAGCTCTCATAAGTTTAAGAAAGAAAATTCCCATTGACCAGAATCAGTTAACTTACTATAGAAGTTTCGCTCAGTATTGGAATCATTCTCATGCTTGTACTACTACTAGTCCTGAATTGAAGAATAGAATTCAGAAGTCTATTAATTAGGTAAGTGGCAGTTAAGAGACACTCACCCCATAATTGCATGGAAAGATTGGACTAAAACCTAAGGGCTCTAGCAAGTTCAAGAAGATGTCTGTGTTTTCTCTCAACTCTGCCATTTTGTTGAGGTGTGTCAACAAAAGAACTTTGGTCTGTGATTCCAAGATAATTTAGAAGAGGGGTTATGGAAGAATTGAAGAACTCTGTGCCATTGTCTGATCGAATTTCCTTGACATGAGCACTGTATTAACTTTTTTCATTCTGCAAATCAGTGTGTACCTGAGCAGTTTAATATCCATTTTTGATGCTAATATGACTGCTAAACCTAAAAAGGTCCAAGCGCCTTAGCCAGAGGAATTTCTTTGGACAGACTCACTCTCTTACCATTCCGGGAAATCTATGCTAACCTCAACCCTTATCCCTTGATGATCCGTCTTAGGTAAGAGGTACAAGAGCTCCAATAGCTAGGTAAGGCGACATCTAGATTAAATAAATAGGATGGGAAGGGGACCAATAAGAGAAGGGCATATAAGTCAAGATAGGTTCTAGTGCTAGGAGTAGAGCCTCAAAGGTTAAAGAGCGCAGACTCTAAATAGAATAAGAACGTAAGCTAGTGCTATACTAAGACCTCTGCCCTACCCTTCTGACTAAGTACCTGGTGAATAGGAGAAGGCTTCAACCGCGGAGCTATTGGGAGTTTTGCAGGGGATCACACTTTTTGGGATAGAGGAGATACTGAAATCTCGTATATAGTAGTAATAGTTGAATGCATAAAAGAGGGTCGATTTCTGCCGAAGCCGACTAAGAAGGATTTGTTGAGGTAGGCAACGAAGGGGAAGTGTCGTCCCCGCGCTACGCCTTTCTAAATCACACGGGAGAAGGGCAGACCAAAAAGAGAGGTGCGGTAGGTAGGCCATTCGGTTCATATTCTATATGCGAAGATGTCAAGACCGAGATAGGTTGGACTGGGTGAAGGGCCATCTGTCACCTTAACTAGCTTCTAGATTAAGAAAGAATCCGGCGGAAATAGGTGCTGCATACGGGGGCAAGATAGAACGGGCACCCATAGCGGGTGTTTGTCATACCTAAGACTTTTCAGTATATATCTAGAACACTCTTTATTCAACCAAAAAAAGATGGAAAGAAGTAAAAGAAAGAAAGTGGAGTATAGCCCAAGTAATTGTGGTACAATAAGGTCTATTTGAGCGAGCCCGGGAAGGCGGATTCTCTGGATGTAATTCTGCGCCGACTTACACTTTCTTAGGTCAAATCACGCGTGAAGATCTCAAGACGCTTCGCTTAGCGATGCCATTTCGAAAGATCTTCTGCCGCATCTTCAACAGCCTGCCCATCCATGGATAGAGCAGTCTGCTATATCGCATTAATCACAAGGCAAGCCGAGGGGAAATCCTTTACGAAAGCTTGAGTAAGCTGGGTTAGGGTATTCTAAATATGTCTCCTGCCTTGAGTAGAACCACTCCACATAGACTAGATTCGTGGATTACAAACTCATACATAAAAGGATTCTATTCTAAATATTCCTGCCTAGACAGTCTCATTATCTTCTACCAGCCCAGAGCCGACGGATCGATCAAAGGAAGAAAGGAGGGTGGGATCGGCCAAAGTTATAAGTTTTGGTCTTCTTTTTTTAGCCAACTATTTGGACCACTAAGGGCAAAGCGGCCTGTGTGAATCTGGTATCCTTTATGTATGCGCATAGGGATCTATTAGCCCCTAAACCGAGGGAGATATCATGTTTCATTTCATTTATCCTCCAAGTGGGGGGTTCCCTTGATAGATTCTGACTAACTAACCAAAGAAAGGTCCCGTTGTCGCTTAAAGACAAGCTCTTTTTGGCAGCAATGGTGAGTGAAATGATCCCCTTCCCTAAAAGGAAGGATAGCTCGGCTCCATAGAAAGATGGAGGGGTTGCTTTGATCGCACCCAACTCGCACCTGCGTATGAATAGTATAAAGAGGCTGTTGATGGCAAGCCTGCAACTCCATTCATTTTCAGTCTGAGAGGATGATCCCGGCTAGAAAGACTACGTACACCCTTCTCGCTAATACCTTGATAGCTATATTCAGAGTAGAACCTCCACTCTGGACCCTCATCTGAAAGTTCGCTTCTTGTAATAAATAGGCCCTTTTAAATTAAAACCTCTTTGGCACCCCAACCCAATAAGCCCCCTATGAAGATAGATTGTTGCGTCTATTCCATCGAATTGAGTGCCTTTTTAAGACATTCTTCAATCCATTAACCTCCTGCCGACAAAGATAGATGGGGCTAATTAATGACTCTTAAAGGTGCCTATTTATTAAGCACTGTGGTGGAAACTTTTGGTACATCATCTTTATATTCATTGCATCCTCGGGTTCGAGCCGTAAACATTGGAAAAAGACCCTTTCTTTTGATCTTTAGGTATTGTACGAGCTGTTGCAAACCCATATTCAATGTCTACGACATCTCTAATAGGTATGTACAGGAATTACGTCAGGGTATTGCTTCCAGTCGAGATCATGAAAAACGTTTGCTTATGTCATAAAGAGATTTGGTCGAAAAATCAACCTTCTTTCCAGGTCAAGTCCCCCGCTAGCTAGAATGGAATACGGAAGGCAGGGAGATAGAGCATATACTATGGAGAGAATCGTCTTCGATCAAGGTAAAGAGTGCTTAAGTGAACGTACTACCTACGAAATTTTCCAATAACCCGAGAAGAGTCTTCCATTGGATTGGATCGAACAGAGTATTGGGTTCCATTCGAGCATAATGAACTGGGAAAAGAATTCTCCAATAACCGAAAAGAGCGCGAAGTGTTAACTGACATCAACCTGTAGAATAGAGAAAGAGCTTTGAAGATCCCATATGATGAATCCCGGGGATATCGTTCGATATGAAGACTTCAATTGGCCAAACCGAAGACGTCCATTATTGGCCTTCGACCTACTCTACCTGCTTGGATGCTAATCCATGAAAAAGGAGATGAGAAATTCGAAAGAAAGAAGTCTAGCTTTGATCCATTGAAGGTGGGGGCAGCTACAACTGGGGAAGCTGCTAGCCCTGATTTGGGGCCTTCTCAACAAGCGATCGCCCTTACGTGGCACACACGAACGTACTATTTTATTTTGTTTAGGGAAATGACAAAAGAGAAGAGCTTAGTAAATGACCTACCTCATCTTTAACGCTACTTATCTCGAGAATCCCTACCCCGGAACCAGATCCGTACTTTCATATTGAAATGCCATCAGAGAAGAGAAAGAGTATTTGACTCATAAGAGAAATCTAGGTTAAATCACGGAAAGAAATGACCTCTTAGTTTGATATTTTAGCTACGTCTTTCTTGTGATCTTTGTTCCACTTCTTCTGAACTTGATTAGAATCTTTCTAGTCTAGTAGCGTTGGCAGCCAAAGATTTTCTTCCTTTTTTCCTCGGGGTAAAAGTTCAGAAAAGAGAATCTATATATTTAGGGCCAGTCGAGCACACCAACACTCTACTAACTGCTTCTATCGTGGAAGGTGAAAGAGATAGGAAGAATCGAGAGAAAACTATTACGTGCTTAGGAGAATCCTTGTGCCTTATGCCTTCGCATCTAGCCCAATCACTCAATCAAGGCTTCTTCTGATCAATGATCATGATACGTTCTTAGCTTAGTCTCTCCTGAAAGCGATTGTTCAGCCGCGATCAAAAGTCTCTCTTTAGCCCGTGGTACAGCTGCATGTAACCTTTCTTCGAGATCAGACACAAGCACAGGATTGGCTTGAAAGAGTAAGTTCAAGCGACTAAAGTCAATCAAGTCCGTTCGGGAAAGAAAGAAAAGCTTTATGGTTTCCTTTATCCTTTGCTATAGTTCCAGCTAAGAGTAGAAAAGAGAGCTCGAGACAAGCAATTTGAGCTTTGAGATGAGATTCGGGCCAAGCCAAAACGATAGCCGAAATGCTGGGACTTGCAAAAAAAGCTCATCCAGAACCAGTAAGATCATAGAAGAGCCGGAGTCTTCGAAGAAGAGAATGATTCGATCTCCATTTCGGGCCTATGGCATTTCTTTCTCTATAGTACTGAAGATAGAAGGGGAAGGGAAAGATCTCATTTTGGCTCGCAATAAAAAAGCCTTGGTCCTGGAAAGTACTAGTCCTATCTATCCACCTCTCCAGACACAATATCTTGAGTACCTATGATGGTGACCACATCCGCTAGCATGTGATGTTTGGACATAGAATCGAGTCCTTGTGAATGGGCAGAGCCAGGTGCTCTTATTTTACGACGGTAGGGACGATTGCTTCCATTACTGACCAGAAAGACACCAAATTCTCCTTTAGGTGCTTCAACTGCGGTATAGGTAGAAGAAGGTGGTACGGAAAAACCTTCTGTATAAAGTTCGAAATGGTGAATTGAGGTAGAGTAGATCGATGATCCTGTAGTCATTTGGCCGACTATTGAAAGAAAAAGCTTGCATCTGCTCCTCCTATTATATAAGCGGTCCCATCTCTCTCCAAACCTAACGTGATAGTTTCCCATCATAAGGCTTTCTATCTATAGATTAAGCCATTACCAAGGAGCGAGAGAAGTCAGTTGACTCTTCCATAGAGAAGGCGGAGCGTCCTTGGCTCAGCATTATCTAGCCCTTCTTAGTAAGGCTTCGTTTGTCGAAGGGGCTCGCAATGAGAATGAGGCGTCGCTAAGGCTCGGCTAAGTCTGGAACCTTCGCGCTGATCCTTCGCTTTCTCAGTAGCAAAAGGCCTTCTCTTTGCCCCAAGACAAGAAATAGATTCTCGTCTTTCTTGCTCCCGCTTGCTTCCTTGAAGCCCTCATCAAGCCTACTTTGCTGATAGGTGAAAGAGCGGTTGAAGCGGACATTTCGAAGGCATCGAAGATCTATTTCTGCATCGCTTACGCTTATCTCGGACCGCCTTCCGGAAAAAGTAGCCTATTTGAGATTGAGAAGGGGCGGGCACTCTTGTCTTTCAAGCCCACATACTATGATCTAGTTGTGGGGCACTCTGTACTTAGAGCCTCTACTAGAAGCAAGTGAATAGTTTATGTGCGTGGCGCTTTCATCAAGCCTTTTTTAGCCTTCACTCCCCAAATAGGAATTAGGGCTAAGAAATAGGGCTAATTACTTTGCACCTGCACAAAGTATAGGATAGGCCGAAACATACCTTATGTTCACTTTCTAACTACGGCAGACGTCTCCTTCGTCTTTTCCCATTGCACGGAGCCCCGGACTTTGTGCGTGACGGTCCAAGATGCCTCTCTCTCTCTTTTTGTGCTACTCCTACTCCTAGGGCGGTAAGAAGATAAGAAAAGGTTTCACCTTCCAGATCTACGACCTTCAACTTCCTTCTAAAGACTGCCCTCTCTCGGCGGGATCTTGGTCCAGCCTACTACGAGGATCCCGTATCCAGCAAGCCAACCTATACAAAGGGCATCAAAGGCCCTGTACTAGATTGGAGCTATGAAGCTTACCTTCTTTTGATTAAAAAGGAAAGAAAAAAGGGCAAGGGCTTTTGAAGCTGGTGCGCAGGAGCACACTTCCCTTTTCCCTTGACTAGTATGGGGTCCCGTGGTTCCTATGCCGCCGCCTTTCGCGGTCCTTTTCTTTTAGTGCTTCGACCCGAAGCGATAGCTTCTAGCTAGTTCAGTGGATAAGATGGCTGCGCTCTAGCTCACTCAAGAATGGGACGGCAGTGGTCCGTCGGCAAGCTCGTTCTGATCTTGGACGCAGTACATTGGAATCCTGAAGCACCACCACGAAGGCTACCGCGCGTCCGCCTAAAGAATATATGCGGTAAGGCACCACCCTCTTGTGCCAGCAGCCAACTCCGACCTGTCAGCTTAGTTATCCTCATCAAGCCACTTACTTTCTGTCTAGCTTCCCAACTGGTAGACGCTTCCTTTTCCCCCCATATCAATGAAGAAGGGAGAAGTCGCTTGATTCTTCCGAAGAACCGGAAGCGAAGGGCCGGTGCGGAGGGACGGGAAAAGAAAGGGCTCCGAAGACAGAAATTGGGGCTCCCAATGCTTCTCCACGCTCAACGAGATGCGCCAACCTCGGGATGCTTTACTCCTAACCCCACAAGGTTCCGAGACGGAGCTTAACCTGAGTCTAGGTTAAGAACGGCGATGCCCTACCTTTCACACGGCGCACGATTCCATGGATAGTTTCATTCGAGATCGTGATGGAGGACATAGCTTACGATCATCGGCTTTGATCATGCCAGACGGCATTTTATTAAGACATTGCACAATGATCCGAAGACTTTGTCGCATCTCTTCGATACGAATACAGTAACGATCATAGCGATCTCCTCTGCTACCTACTGGTACGTCAGGATCCGATTGGTCATGAACATCGTAAGGTGCGGCTCTTCGCGAATCCCAGCATACCCCTGGTTGGGATGGGTAGGCCCACCACTTGACTTTCACTTAGGCCCAGGCCAAGTCAGTGGGGGGACCCTATTTATATATCGGGCTCCTTCCCCCCCGCAAATTGAAACTGTACGTGAGACTTTCCCCTCATACGGCTCGAATCATTCTCAGATGGCCGGCATTCTTTCCTGGCTTGGTTCACGCGCGCGCAAAGGTTTTAGGCCGCAAGAGGATAAAAGTATGACCCATAGAGTCAGACACTTAGCTACATTCGCACGCAAAAGGAAGATGGTTCTGGTTAAGGCTTTCTTTCCCTTATTAGTAAAGGGGACCCACCAGATTCTACCGACTTTTGGATAAGACGAAGGCTTTCTGCTTTGATCAAAGAAAAAGCCCAGTCAGCCACCAACTCGGGGTCAGGTGACCTAGAGTTCGGCCTTCGCTTTTTGAGGCTTCCTCTACCCACATCTCTATGTGCCCGCAGCACTTCCATATGGAGAAAGATAGGCTTACCATGTTCCATCAATAGCACCTAACCTATGCCGATTTTGGTGGACCGTGCTCCACCCGGTGAACTTATGCGGTTCCGACGTGGCCTGAGGCCAGAGGCGAATCCGTTCACAGTCCGTAAGACCAATACCATTCAAAAGTGAGCGGCTTGCCTCGCTTAAAAGCCTTATCTTTGACTTGGCTTACACACATTCGCTTACTTACGTTGTCCCCCCTCAGCTCACCCTAGCCCCGACCTTTTGCTCTTCTAACCTTCAAGGCTTGACACCAAGTCTTCACTGACATAATATGCATGCTTAAGTAGGGTCAGGCAGAACCGTTCTTGCCTGATGGGAACTGCCCCCATATTGCTATCAATGTCTTCATGTCGCACGACCTCTTAACATTACACCACTGAATCCCCAATCCTTTGCTTGCTGTGCAGTGACAGTACCAATATCCACTAATCGTTGTTTCCAGAAACGGTTGCCGGTTGACATCTCTTCTAATTCGTCGATACGAGAAGCAAATTGTTGTGTGGAGGAATCAATATCTCGACATAAGCCAAGAGGAAGATCGTGTGCCACTCCACTTGGTCGTATGAAATTGGCATGCATCCTGGTTCCCGAGACTCTTTCATAGAATTCCAACAATTTTTGCCGTTCCTCAAAATCCCACAGAAAGGGAGTTAATGCTCCCACATCCATAGCATGAGTAGTTAAAGCAAGTAAATGATTTAAAATGTGAGTTATTTCACAGAATAAGACTCGTATATATTGATCTCGTAATGGTACCGCACAATTCAAAAGTCTCTCTACAGTTGAAGAATAAGCGTGTTCTTGGGTCATCATAGAAACATAGATTGGGTCAACGACGGAACGAAGAACGAAAGTTTACGACAACTTTTTCGTAGACGTTCACTTACATGACATACGTAAGTGCTTTCTGAACCGTACAATAGGGTCACCCATAACACGGCTCTCCTATTTGACTTACTTAGCCATTCCAAATAGAAAAAGGGCTTCAAAGGTAAGAACTAGTATTGAAGGTCGTGGAAGTGCTGGTAACCAAAGCCTCTCCTTCCCGCGTGACTTTCTTTATAGCTTTTTTAGGTTATGCAATAGAAGAGGCTTCGCTCTAGATCCTTCCTGCTTACAGAAATGAATGGATCAGAAAGGGGCGGGATTCTCTATTTCCGGGGAGAGGTGAAGGCCATACGTCATTCTAGACCTCCCGATAAGGAAGAGAGGAAAACTGTCATCTATCTCCTTTCCTGAGGCCTTGGAAATCCAGACCGGCTCTGTGATGGCCCTATTTAGCCTTTCCTTTCGCCGACAAAGAATTCATCCTTGATTCTTTCCCATTCCTTCCCTTCTGAGCCCCCTCTCTTTGCCATTCGATGTAAAGGCTTCCCTTTCTATTAGCCAAGGGCCCTCCTTTCCAGTTCTCAATTAAGGAAGGGTGGGCAGCAGGTGCCACTAGCTCTCTGTCTCACACATCTATCCAGAAGGAAGTGTAGTTCACCGCTTCCACTGAATGCTCCTATCTGTCGGCTAAGATCATCTGAGTGTGCAGTTATAGCGTTGGATGCTTCGACATAGAATAGATCGAGATAGTTCCCCTTTCTTTTTCGGTGCACTCGCTTTATATCTCCAACACAAAAGGACGGACGCGGTGGGAAGGATCCATAGCCTCTGCCCGGTCGATCATTCCGCTGTCATCTCGTATTCACGCCCCCGTTTGACTGTCGCTCGTGGATGTAGTTAGATTTCTATCTTAGTGGGTTCTTGACTCCACTTCTTATCTCCTTCTAGGACATGTTGTTGTCGTCAACATATTCCATATGCCACTTAGTCATCTCTACCTGGCTGTGGGTCAGCACCTCTGAAAGAAAGGGATAACTTTATTCAGTTACCACGCGATCGTCGTCTGAACGATCAGAATAAGGTAAAGCTTGAAGATAAGTTTTGCACTCTATTAATTTCTCAGTCCCTTTAGTCGGGTGGGCACCGACGTCAACCGCATCCACCTAAAAACCGTACGTGCGGGTCTCCCCGCATGCGGCTCAGGCCATTCGAGGTGGATGGCCCAGCCCTTTCTTTAGACTTCGCAAATCCTGTAGTGAAATTGAGACTGCTCGACTTCGGAAGTCTTTTATAGGCAGGGCTTTCCGTCCTAGCCTTGACTCTATCTATTCCTTGAATTTACTTTCTTCCAGGTCCAGGGTAAACCCTCTTTTTCCAAGAATTCATGCACTTCCCTTTAGTCCAATTGGCCTTCTTTAATAGGTTATGAAAAGCCTTATATTTACTATTTCCATTAATGACCCGGCCTCCCCTGGCTCTTCCACCATCCGTGCTCCCTTTTTGGACTATGCTATGCTCCCCCGACGCGAGCCTACCACGCTTCGCGCCTGCAGCCTTTTCGCCTGATGGTCTTTGCCAGTAGTGCCATCCTCCCCTCTTACTCCCGGGCGCCTTGTCCCTCTCAAATTGAAACTGTCTTCTCGCAATGGAAGGACAAAATTGAGTTTAATGAAAGAGCAGGCAGGTTACACTTTCCGCTATGCCGAGATCTGAGGTGCAGGTGGTGATGATCACCCCGGGGTATGCGCTAGTGCCCTTGACAGGCACTCCAGAACCCGCCAACGCTCGTCTCGAGTCGGTCGGTCCTCCATTCATCTGACCAGAGGTAAGGATAACGAGGCCACCTTCACAACCTTCTCCCTTATGTCCTTATCTTAGCCTAAGGCTTAACTTCACTTGATTTGGTCAATGACCCCTATTCGTAAGGCTTATGACGCGCTACGGAACCTCACCGCACCAAGGGACCAAGCAGGGCATCGCTAGTAATGTAGGAGCCGCCTCGGCACAGCTGCTTCGTGCCGCATTGGAGTAATCCAATATGTGGTTCCGCGCGTTCGACCACTTCTTCGTTCATTTCTAATATTGAGCGTGAAACACCATGAGCAGCAGGATCTTGAGGTCCGAAATTCGAAGTGAAATTTTTTATATGCCCGTTCTTAGTCATCATGGGAAAGAAAGGCAAAAATAAGAAATAAATTATTCCCTAAGTCAAAGTCCAGACCACGGAAATACAACTCCTTCGGCCGCGCAAGAGACTTCTATGCCATAGGGAATAAGGGCTCTGTTATCTTTTGACAGACTCATTTCCTCGTACCTAATGAAATCTTTTTTTTGGAGATTAGGGTCCCCTTATATTATCTACTGATTATAGTTATAGGCGATTTCCCTATCTGTCTCCGGGGAGATCTCCTGATCCTAAGACTGAAGCCTTTGCGACACTGGGCTCCATGGAATTGAAGTCATTTCCCTAAAGTGCATGGATTTATGGTGGGCAACTGCAGTCTGTGTTGGCGCCTGTAGCTTCTGAATGACCTTCCTCTCATCAAAAGCGGTTAACCATTTCGAAGAAAGATATATTGTCCATCCGAATTGAAAGCATTACAGACAACTCCCCGCTCTCTTTCCAGAGGCCTGACTCCATTGATTCTAGAAATGCTAACTAAGTGAGAGACTGGGAAGAGATTGGACCCCATCCTCCTTAACTATCTATGGCCAATGAAGTCCTCGCTTAAGTCCCTTCCTTTTTTCCTTTTTAGGTTCAGTTCAATAGTAGCCGTGGTAGTAATGTCCTGGATCCCGACCTGAGAATGGAGGGGCCGATCCGGAAAGTAAGAAATGGACGTTGAACCTAATTTGTATTAGGACTTAGGGAATAGGGTTGGCAGTTCAAGTTCCACTTTCTTAGACTAGTCCCAGCGGGAAAACTTACTTAGGAGAGAGCTCCTTTCTCCTCGTCCCTAAGGAGAGAGAGCCTATGCAAAAGTAGGCCTTGACGCGAGGGAAGGTCAGATAGACTAAACACTACTACTATATATATATATATACACACTGGAAGTATCAGAGTGCACATGGTATAGAATACTACTAGAGAAGGCTTTTTCATGCTAGGCACCTAGACCGACAATGCACGAGCAAAAAGCCTTATTCACTTGCTCCACTAAGGCTTCATCGCACTAAATCCTACCAACAATACCTGATAGAAAGCCCTTCTCTCTTCTATAAGAACTCCAGACAAAAAGAAGGCAAGAAAATTAGAAAAGGATAGCGATTTGCTGGGGGAGGAAGATCGAAAGGGGAGCTATGAGGGCAGTGAGCTTTTTCTCCCGTCTTTAAGAGCAAATGGTTTAGGTATTTTGAGGAAATGATGCCGATCGAGGAACTGATACTATGTGTAGATTTTCTGACAAGCCTCGAACCTTAATCTTTCTCCTTTGACATGAAAGAGCTAATTTCACTCCTTCTACTTGATCCAGAGGTCCTGGTCCTACCCGAAACGACCTAGTTGTCAAACAAGTTGCCACACTAACCGGTACGCAGACCTTTTAGCCACTTATTATGACACACAGTAATGGGAACAAACAAATGAAAATATTCCGAATATGCAAGGTGATAAGTTAATTATCAAGAAGCATATTCCAACATTGATATATTGATATGTTGAAGAATAAAGGGTCTTACTCTCTTTGAGTGCCCATGTTTAGATGACTTACTTTATTTGTTGTACAAAACCTAGTTTCTTTCTTTCTAAACCTATTTCCGCTACTCCTTCTTGACTTTGCCACACTAGATTATGATAACCTAACCTAAGACCTATGTGTTGTCAAACAAGCTGCCACACTAACCGGTACGCAGACCTTTTAGCCACTTGTTATGACACACAGTAATGGGAACAAGCAAATCAAAATATTCAGAATATGCAAGGTGATAAGTTAATTATCAAGAAGCATATTCCAACATTGATATGTTGAAGAATAAATGGTCTTACTCTCTTTGAGTGCCCATGTTTGGATGACTTACTTTATTTGTTGTACAAAACCTAGTTTCTTTCTTTCTAAACCTATTTCCGCTACTCTTTCTTGACTTTGCCTCACTTAAGAAGTGTCCTCACCATCTCTTCTTCGCTCGAAAATACATGTATTCCATCCATATAGCTTTCCTCATCCGGTACGGCTTGCTTCTGGAAACTGTCTCAATTAAGAAGAGTTGTGGGTGCCAAAGAAATAGGTCTTCCCCTTGAAAATTCTTCCATGCCCTCGATTTCGAACGGACTAAACAGCATTCGAGCCTATAATGGGAATGGGGCCTCTCCTTTTAGTCTTCTTCCCCGCGCCCAAACTGCTGATTGTATCTATCTATCGAGTCCGATATATCTCTTTCTGCGGAATCTGATTGGAAATCGAACTCTCATACGTTTGATGTCATACCAGGTAAATCATTCTTCCTCGTGTATCCTACTAGAACTCTTGTCCCTCTGTAAAGGCATATTTCTCCAAGTCTAGACTATTAGATCTCTCTTTTTGTCCCTCTTCCTTGATCGAGAATGACTAAATTGACCTCTTCCAACCTAGTCTCTAGCTTTCTCTTCCTCTTCTTCGTGTTTGTGCTGACCTAGAGAGGGTATATGAGTCTAGATTGCATTTTCTTACCTTTCCCCCAGAAATCAGAATCTCAGTGGGAATTGCTTCCTAACTCCTAAGTAAGCTACCCCCATCTGATTGATGTAAGAAATCCTAATTCTTTCTTAGAACTAGGTCCTTCCCTTGTATAGTGTCTGTCTTCTAACACTATTGCATATCCTTTCAAAGGAATTTATAATGTAAACCCTAGAGGGCAGCGTGTCATATGGAAAGCCAAGGCTACCCCACATGCTCAAGCTATTGTTGCTAATCCTACGATCAACAAAGATGAAATACCTAATTAAAACCCTCGCCCAACAACAGCTAGAATGGTGGACAGGAATGAGAAAGCTCAAAGACCAGTAGTTGCTCGTAATCCAATTCTCCGACTGATAATGATCTTAGCCAGCGAAACAAGGATGAAAACTAGACAATATAAATAATACTTGCACTGTAGACCACCCAACAATAGTTCTAAGTCCTCTAGCAAATTAATCGAATAATCCTCAAGCGGAGGCTTCGCAATTGGAGGAACTCTAGAATCCTGTCAATACATCCTTGCCTGCTATTGCTGTTGATGAAGGGTGTATCACAGACCCTAATATTAGAGATTGCGATAAAGATAATGCTCCAACCAGCCTCTCTCCTAATCGTTTTGAATTGTTAAATGATCTTGAGGAGGTGAGCAATTCCACAAGTTTCGAGGTGCTTTATGTTGATCCCACTATTCCATTACGGATTCAAAAAGGCAGAGCAAAGGGGACTGCTCTTCCCATCACTCGCACAACAAGGTCGAAGTTCCAACTCTCTTTCTGATTGCTGTTAATCTTCTTTTCTGGAATAGTCAAGGGATTGGAAATGCTCCTAGTATTTTAATCTGAAGCATATTGTCCGGTTACAGCATATTACTTTTATTGTCATTTTTGAACCTATGTTCGCATTGGATAAAGATTTCTTCTTGCCAAAAAATGGAAGTTTCGATTTTGTCATTCCAATCACTACAACACAATTTTTTATTTTTGCAAAATTTCTTTTTTAGTATCAATTGCTGAAAGATAGCACACAACAATTAACGTTTAAAATTCTATATTTTGGCCATCCATAGTTAATCTTACTTGCGTTTATGCTAGTTGTGATGCTGTGGAGAGACACGATCTTTGGACTGATATTGTTGATATGGGTAATTAATTTTTGGACCTTTCATGGATCGTGGGAGGGGACTTGAATATTATTCTTTCAATGCATGAACAACTAGGAAGAATAGGTTGGGACTGCAATGGGGCACCGGATTTGAATGCATGCATTTCCGCAACTGGTCTTGACCAAGGTTAGATTGGCAGCCCTTACTCGTGGGGGAAGAAGAGGGGGCACGGCCTCCATTCTCCAGCGCATAGATAGGATTCTTTGTAAGAATTCTTGGCAAATCTTTTTTCAAGATAGAAAGGCTCACCATCTTTTTAGCTTTTAGACTCCACTACAAAAAGCACTCGCAAGGTGCATTCCTTCACATTACTTCAAGCAATCTAAGGGGAAATGCTCACCAAGAATAAATAGTATTTCACACGAGAAATCACTCGCATTTCGGAAGCATGAAAGGTAGAAGATCTACTCAAAAAGGGAAGAAAATCTTCCACTTCTAATTTCCTTGAAGAAAGCAAGAAAATAGTGTAAGAGATTGACGTTGATGAATTCCACTTTTTATTGATCAATGTTTGATAAGGTTGTGCCCCCACGAGCTTCGCAAGAAAGAGATCCAATAGTGGTCTAACCTAGCCGGGTAAACGTAGCTGTAAAAAGACGGATCCATACAGAAGAGATTCATAGACCGAGCCTTACTTATTTTGGCTAGTGAAAGAGAGTTTTTGCCTTCTATATGAGAGAAGGCAAGACGGAATCCAGTACAGTTTGGGGACGACTTGAGAGTTAGAGATTCGTAGCTAAAGCCTTTCAAGCCTATATATATATATATATATATATAAGCTTTCTTTCATACCTTTTCGCTATGCTCAAAGTTGAACTCATTCTCTGTCTCATCGCTGCTTTCTTGAGGCATATTCATCTCTTTGATTCGATCAGCAAAATCACATAAAATAAGGGCTGGTTCTCGTAGAATTCATATTGCTTTGACTCTTCATCACATTATTGGACCGGGAATCTCAAAGGAAAGAAAAGTCAGGTCTAAGTGCATATGGCACGCAAAGGAAATCCAATTTCGGTCAGACTTGGTCAGAATCGTAGTGTAAGAGCGGCTAGACTACTGGGCTTTTTATTCGCTGCTATCTTTATCCATTTTTTTCTGGGCGGACGGTCTGGGGGCCCTGGGGCAGAAAGGGGGCCTTCTGTCTATAGTGATTGGTCTGCTTTTCTATGTCTTTTCTTACTTCTTTCTTCCCGAAGCAATGAAAGGAAGCAATTTTTTTCTTCTTATTTTTACCTCACCCTTTCTTCTTTGTCTGGTTGCTTATCTCTATAAGATTCTACTGCTAGAAAAAGTGGCCGCTTTATTGGGCTTGGGGGTCACTTCCCTGGCGATGAACTTCTCCTCGGCAAGTTCAGAGTCGAATGGTCCAAGTAGCCTTCCCAGACTCGAAAGCGAATCAAGCTCTGCATCTGTAGAGACGTATCGTCGGGTCTTGGCCGTCGACTACGAGAGCGAGATTTATGAGCAAATCCGGGTCTTGGAGGCGAAGGGTCTTCATAATCTACCTCCACAAACCCGCCCGGGGGAGTACGAGGAGATCGTGCGGTCACACTTAGACCAAGCCGCGATCTCGGTGGACCATCTACGCTATGCCATGGATTCAGAGTATAGCGATCTTCGAATCCTAGAGCGGAAGCAGTCATCCAAGAAAAGCTCTTCTCTATGCTCATTGGAGAAGCGAATCTTGCCCGGATTCTCGAGCTTTCTCCTTACTCGAATATAAGGGAGGAAGCCTTTGACTATCTCGAGGTGGAAATGGGACCGCTCGCAAACTATCGCTACGGGGATGAAAGAATGGCCTTAGCGCGCCGACTCGACTCCTTGATCGCCGATCTAGAAGTGCGGGGACTGGCTTCTACTTCCTATAGGAAGTTTTACTCGACTTCATCGATGAGGACTTTCGGCGCTCTTTGGGCTCGCCCTTGCCCTAAGGCCTAATTCGTATACTAAGAAAGTGGCCTTTATCCTTGATTTGATAAGAAAATAGAATCATGGAATTCTCCACAAGAGCAGCGGAACTCACAAGTCTATTAGAAAGTAGAATCAACAACTTTTACACGAATTTTCAAGTAGATGAGATTGGGAGAGTGATCTTCATTGGAGATGAGATTGCACGTGTTTATGGATTAAAAGAGATTCAAGCTGGAGAAATGGTAGAATTTGCCAGCGGTGTTAAAGGAATTGCATTGAATCTAGAAAATGAAAATGTAGGAATTGTTGTCTTTGGTAGTGATACGGCTATTAAAGAAAGAGATATTGTCAAACGCACGGGATCTATTGTCGATGTTCCCGCGGGAAAGGCTCTGCTAGGACGTGTGGTCGACGGCTTGGGACTCCCTATAGATGGAAGGGGGCCTCTAAGCGATCACGAGCGAAGACGTGTCGAAGTGAAAGCACCGGGCATTATTGAACGTAAATCCGTCCACGAGCCTATGCAAACCGGTTTAAAAGCGGTAGATAGTTTGGTTCCAATAGGCCGTGGTCAACGAGAACTCATAATCGGCGACCGACAAACAGGAAAAACAGCTATTGCTATCGATACTATATTAAACCAAAAAAAAAAGAACTCCAGGAGTACCTCTGAGAGTGAGACATTGTATTGTGTGTATGTAGCGGTTGGACAGAAACGCTCAACTGTGGCGCAATTAGAGCAAATTCTTTCGGAAGCAAATGCTATGGAATATACCATTCTTGTGGCAGCTACCGCTTCAGATCCTCCCCCTCTACAATTTCTGGCCCCATATTCTGGCTGTGCCATGGGAGAATATTTCCGAGATAATGGGATGCACGCATTAATTATATATGATGATCTTATTAAGCAGGCCGTAGCATAACAACAAATCTCATTATTGTTACGCCGACCACCGGGCCATGAGGCTTTCCCAGGGGATGTTTTCTATTTACGTTCCCGTCTCTTAGAAAGAGCGGCTAAACGATCGGATCAGACGGGTGCAGGTAGCTTGACCGCCTTACCAGTCATTGAAACACAAGCTGGAGATGTCTCTGCCTATATACCCACTAACGTTATCTCTATTACGGATGGACAAATCTGTTTGGAAACAGAGCTCTTTTATCGAGGAATTCGACCAACTATTAACGTCGATTTATCCATCAGTTGTGTTGGGTCTACCGCGCAGTTGAAAATTATGAAACAAGTATGCGGGAGTTTAAAACTAGAATTGTCACAATATCGAGAAGTTGTCGCCTTTGCACAATTTGGCTCAGACCTTGATGTTGCCACTCATGCATTGCTCAGTACTCAGTAGAGGTGTAAGGCTTACAAAAGTACTAAAACAACCACAATATGCACCACTTCTGATTGAAAAAGAAATTCTAGTCATTTATGCGGCAGTCAATGGATTCTGTGATAGAATGTCATTAGACATAATTGCTCAATATGAGAAAGCCTATATATATATATATATATATATATATATATATATATATATATATATATATATATATATATATATATATATATATATATAAAGAAAGATAAGCATCACTCCATCTATTCCTAAATAATTTTCATGTTTGACTAGACACGCAAATAAATAAACATTAATTTCTTAATTATAAATATTGATAAAAATATGTAATTTTATGTGCATGTGGACCATCATTAAAGTAAGAAAAAAAAAGTAGGGATACAATTGTAAAAAATGTTTTCTAAAACAATTAAAAACATGATTTTTTTTTAGCAAACGAAAAAGGAAAGAAATAAAATTATTTAGGAACTGAGGTAGTCATGCCCATCTGGTTCGAACCACCATTCCTAAGAGGAACCAAATTCAAACCGTGAACTGTGTGACCGGTTCACAATTCCACAATTCACACGGTTCAAAAATCAATTTTTTTTGTTTTTAAAAACATTTTATGGTTAATTTCTTTTGAATTTTTTTTAAAACCATCTTTAAACCTTTGTAAACTTTGACTAAAATATTTTTTCAATTTTTTTAAAGTGACCGAAAGTAATTATTTTAAATATTTTAAACTTTGTAAATAAGTAAAAATATTTTTTTAAAAAAACAGGGACAGTACTCTGACCAATTTTATTAACATAATCAAAAAATTACAATGAGGGGGGCAACCAATGAACAAAAGTATTCCCCCCCTTTTGTTAATTTGGATCGTTGGAACTCTCGGTTCAAATTTAGGGTTTTGGAGAAATCGAAACCGGACCGGTGAAGCGTCGGTTTCGGTTCATGCATGGTTCGATGTTTTGCGGTTTCGGTTCATAGGCGGTTTAGGACAATTCGAACCAGAACCGGATGTGCACCTCTAAACGAAGGGAGTATAATTAATTCTGGTATTAATCAGGTAGTAGGATTTAATAATCTAGAGTGCAAAAACTTATCAAACACCATTCCTTGGTGTTTAAAGGGACCAAACCTGAAGGGTCCCACATGATCGCCACATGGATTACAACCAAGCCACATGTGGCAAGCTTCAGATATGATACAAAGGGTGAACATTCCTACAGGTTGCCGCAGATGCCCATGAGTCCCCAACTTCTAAAAGGAAAGGGCAGTGTTAGTCCCAAAGGGCACAATAATAAGCTAGAAGGGGGGGGGGGGGTTGAATAGCTTATTGAACACTTAAAACTTTTTGTAATAATTCCAGGAGCAAGCACTTGCAATCTATTAAAGAGATTGAAGTAGCGGAAGACTTGCAAGGAAGACAGTTCAAGTCGGCCGGTGAAGCACTACCGGTAGACTTAGCTGATTACTGAAGTTTGTTGCTAAGGGAATAAGTTAAGGAAATGAATGACATAATAAAAATAGTAAACACCAAAAGAAGATTAACACAGGTGTTTTGAGATGGTTCGCACTATAATGAGTGCTACGTCCACCACCAAGGCAGTCAACCTTGGATTTAAATGTGCACTATATTTTCCACTAGTTCTATTACAGAAATATCCAATGGATCGTGTACAAAATATTTGACTTGTGTTTGGGGGTGGGGGAATTAAATATCTGATAGAGCAGAATATTCGATGTGCAGAAGAATAGTAAAGAGTACAACAATAAGAAGCAAATGATTAACAGTTGATACAGATCTTCTTGTTGTTGTTGAGGACTTCGATGATCAGTTAATGATCTCTTGAATGCACTGAGTATAAAGCTTGATGTTGTTGGATAGTTTCGGAGCATTGTTTTCTTCAGTCTTTAATGACAGTATTTATAGCTTGGGCATTCTTGAGATCGTTGGAAAAGACGAAGTGAGTAACGGCTCTATTAGGTTGAATGTATTAAATGTCTGGAGCTGTTTGTTGACTTCTTCTTCAACTGATACTGAGCAGGGAATGGTGAAGAGTTGTTGTAGCAACTAGTAGGTGAGCGACAATCAGAGTTGCAGACTTGCAATAGTTGGTACAGTCTGTATGTATCAGTCGTGCACCTGCTCTGTCACTTTTTCAGGAGGCGAAAGTCTTCATGCTTTTTCGGAAAGGCTAGAGGGACGTGTATGAGAAGTCAAGCGCTGATCTGGAGATGATTTAATTCAAATTCAAATTGATTTAGGTTGAATTAAATAATCCACTTAAGCTTGAAGTCTGGAAGAGTTGGACACGTCATGCTGTTCGAGTGCAAACAATGTCTGCCGCTGGAGGCTGCTTGAAGTCTGCTGGTGAAGCCTTCAGCCGAAGTCTTCCGCTGAAACCTGTGAAGTCTAGAAAACTATTCTAAGGCAAAGTTCTATACACAATTGTCACGCTAACTGGTACGCAGCCCATTTAGCCACTAAGTATAGAACCTAATGTAATGAATGAACAAATGCAAATCAAGATACAGTGAGAAACAACAGGCAGGATTGATACCACTAGTTCTTGAAGCTCGCTAGTTAACAAGCATGCCCGACCACCATTGTAATGGTTGAGTGATGATGCCACAGTCCTACATAACGTTCACTGACCATGGGTTAGGAAAGGTAGCCGAAGGTCGGGAGCCACAGGGAGGTTGTCCGATCATCGCCGAAAAGGGATGCTCGCGCAGCAGTCCCATCATTATTAATGCTGGCAGAGTCGGGCTCATGCATTATCCCCTACGACCTCCACTATAAAAGGCTCCCAAAAACCGTCCAAGCAAGGTTAGACTCTCTCTTGACTCCCAACCCCTTGCACCTTTGCAACCTCTCCAATTCCCCTTGATTCTTTTGTGTTCTTACTTAGGCTATGGTCTTTCCCCATGTGTGAAAGCTCAAGGTCTGATTCATTCTTACACGGAAGGGTTATTAATTGGTTCAACCCCTAACCTTCTCACATTGTTCTTAGTGGTCTCAAGTTAAGCTAGGAGGTCCAGGGAATTCGTTGAGCTAGTTAAGTTCGTCTTCGTAGCAGTTCAAGTCTAGAGATCCAAGCCAGATCGTCATGTTAGCCACTACTAACTACATGTCCACCCACGTGAACCCTTGACACGATCGAGTCTTTTTGTACACGATCAATGTTATTGCTTATATTCAACCTTTGTTCAATTGTTCGGACAAGAAAATGGACTTGGGGAAAAAGAAAAAAAAATGAGAAGAAATGATAACGAACTTCCACAAGAACAATCATGAGATGGAGCTCTCACGATGTTTGCTAGGGTAAAAAAAGCATGTTTTCTTACACAGTACCATGTTCGAACAAGACAATAGACTGAGGGGGAATTTTAAAAAAAGTCCTGGTCAAATGCTCCAATAGGTCTCACTTACTCAAACATTCCCCAAAATGCCTCCTTTTTCTAGAAACCCCAAAATACCCTTATTGAGCAGAAATACCCAATACCCTACTGAGTCGATTAATCAACTTCATGACTTAATTAAACGACTCATGAATCGATTAATAATCGAGTCATGAATTGATTAATCGACGCATGAATCGATCTAGAGTTTGAAATCGCAATAGAAAGAGATAAAGAAAGAAGAGAAGGACGAGCCTTCACGGAGAGGGGAGAGAGACGAAGGCAGATGGCAAAGACGGAGGGTCGAGGATGAGTTTCATGGTGAGTGGAGATGGAAGGTGGAGAAATAGGGGAGAGAGGCACGAACCTTAACGAAAGGGGGGAGACAAAGGTAGATGACGAAAGAGGGAGGGTGAAGGACGAGTTTCATGGTGACTAGAGATGGAGGCGGAGAAAGAGGGAAGAGAGGGGTGAACCATAACGGAGAGGGGAGAGGGATGAAGGGAGTGAGTCTAGGGGTGTAAGTGGTTCGGTTTGGTTTGGTTTATGCCAAAACCACAAACCGAACCACCTCCTAGCGGTTCTAAAAATCTCAAACCGAACCGAACCGAACCACTCGGTTTGGTTTGGTTTTGTTCGGTTTTATGGTTTATATAAATTATTTTTAATGAAATTAACCAACATTAAAAATAACAATAAAAATAAGATTTTAATTTGGAATTAACATCAAAATTAGGAAATAACCTACTAACAACAAATTATCATAAATAAAACAATACAAATTCTAAATAAAAACAAACAATAGAAAAAATAATAGTTCTCCAACAATTAAGATTTTGTTTGGTTTAGTATGCGTCTATATATATATATATATGAATAAATCAAAGGTTCAAAATAATTAATAAATGTAATATAATATATATTATATAATAAATAAATAAAAATATATAGGTTGGTTTGGTTTGGTTCGATTTTGTTTTGTTCGATACCAAAAACCGTGAACCGAACCGACCGCGTGGCTTTCCAATTTTTGAAACAGAAACCGAACCGTCTTCGACCAAAACTAAACCAAACCGACTGGTTTGGTTCCGTGGTTTAGTGGTTCCGATTTACACCCCTAGGAGTGACGATGGAACAAAAGAGAGACGAAGGCCGGAGAACTAGCTATGGCCTAGAGAGAGAGGGGGGGAGGATGAAGGACGCTAAGGAGTTCATCAAAAATGATGATGGAACTGATTCATGGGATGAAAGACATAGGTTTGTGATGTTTATCAAGGGCTTTTTGGGGAGTTTATCTTTTGGTCAAAGGCTATTTTGGGAATGTGTTTGTCAAAGGGCTCAACTTGATGAACTCCACACCACATAGACGGAGACCCCGCCAAAGAAACTAGAAAGGACATCCACAGTCATAAACATTTCCAAAGCTTTATTTATCCTGCCACATCATGCCACGTCATCAGCTTATAAAGCTTTTCTCTATAAACATATTCTCTACTATACATAAACTCATAAAAGCTTTATAGCATGCATGGATCCACAAATACATAAACCCATAACATTTTCCTCCCATTTTGCTGACTAAGCAAAGTATAAACCGGTCCAAAAATACAAACCTTTTGATATACACCTCACCCAATCCAATAGGAATAAGCTTTTCAAAAAGCTTTACAATTTGCTATAAACCTCCCACTGGAGGTGCTTTAAGCCCATTAAAATTCTTTTTTCTTCTTCAAAAGTTGGTTTGTTGAGAGAAAAAATCAATTTTAGCTTTTTTTTTATAGCGCTGCCTATTTGATGTGACATAAGTTTTTTTTAAAAGGTTGGAGGGGACCCGTTCCATAACCCTTTTATTATTATTATTTTAATGCTTTGAAAGACGACACTAATAGATATATGATGTCTTTACTGTAGTTAGAACAAATAGTGCCCACTCCGTTAAGATAAGTAAACAGCTAAATGGGGTTTTTGTGTAAGGCTTGAATAACAACGATACCTCTGGAAAAGCTTAAACACCCGACCTTTTTATTGAGAGTTTTAAAATTCAGGGTGTCTCTAGTGAGACTTGAACACCCGATCTTTCTGTTATAAGAAGTGAGAAGTACCAGTTGAGGTAGAACTCGTTGGTAAGGTGACACTAGTTCAAAAAAAAAAGTTTTAAAGTCCAAGATATCTCTAGTGAGATTTGAACACCCGACATTTCCGTTATAAGAAATAAACAATGTCAGCTAAACTAGAGGTCGTTGGTAAGGTGACACTAATTCAAAAAAAAAAGCCAAAAAAAATTGGCTTTAAGCGGTATTTAAAAAATGTTTTTCTTTTTGTCTTAAGCAATATTTTAAAACAAATACTATTATTAATTTTTTTCATCAAAACGTTGATGAAGGTGACGAGCCTTTTGGTCATATGGGGAGGAGGGTTGACAGTAGTGATAAAAAAGAGGAAAAATTGCAAGTCGGGTCCACTTTCCAAAATTTTTATTTTGCTCCAGTATCTTTTTTTTTTTTTTTCAAACTGAAAAATACAGTAACACTTTTATGGGTAAAAAAACTAAGATATACTTGATGAACATGAGACGCATTATATCGATTTTATTGCATTAATACTTACACTACGATTCATCAGTTTAATTATCTAATCTATTTTTACACCGCATTACATCAATGTTTGAACCGCAATTCATCAATTTAATTAGGTGCATTGATTATTGAACCGCAATACATCAATGTTTGAATCGCGATTCATCAAGTCTATTTTTATACTGCAATACATCAATGTTTGAAACACGATACATCAATGTTTGCAACGCGATACATTAACCTGATATTTTCAGAACAACATTTCAAAAAATGATATTTTACGGTTAAAAAAATTTGGATTTTTGTGATTACAAACTTTAAAAAAGTAACCGACTAGAATTTTAGCCTTAAAAAAAGGGTTGTAAGAAGTTAGGCCCTAAAAAATTAAAAAAAAAAACCCTTACCTCTGTTTTGTGAACAGAACTATTCGCTAAATATTTCCATGGTTTCGAAGCATTAGTTAACATATAAACATGGTATGATTAATAAAATCACAGTACAATATCAAAGTAAAATAAAATAGATCCAATTAGACCTCAATAATCAATATGCATCATGCACTGTTCCGATTCTAAAATCACCCACTACTCGTTATGCGATGTGATCTTAGCTCAAACCAGCTCTAAACTCCAATTTTAGTAAATAAAAATATGGGTCAACATTAAAAGTACACATTATTAAATAATCAAGCTATTTATAATAATTTCTTAATGATTATAATTTAAAAATTCATGATTATAATTTAAAAATTCATCTATATCCTTTTCTTTAATGCTTTTAATCTTAATTTAAGAGACCTACCATAATATCTTAAATTAATAACTTTCTTTGTTTTTTTTATCATCCCAATATGCGTAATTAGGATGGATATCAAATTTATTTCACATTAATAAGCATATATGGATTATCATTTAAATTTAAGATACCTTATAATAAATGACAGCTTCATTGTCGTCCATGATAAGGAAGTTTACTATAATACCCTCCCTCAAGTACTAAATTATTTTTTTTAGTATATGACATATTTCTATAACAATTGAAAAAGGTTGAAGAAAACATAAAAGAGAAAGATATCAAAAAGAGAAAATAAAAAGGAAAAAAACATACCCAATAAGTTTTGGTTGCTCCGAGAGCAAAGCATTAAGTCCTTTGAGCCAGATCAGACCAGTGGTCGTTTCCTTCAAACCAAATCAAGTCTAAATAGACCTTGAACCGTCCTTTCCAAAAACTTTACGAAAACCCTTTTGTCCAAATATTTCTCTCTCTACTCAAACTCCTCCTCTCTCTCTCTCTGCAATTGATTCCATTATTTCCAAATTATTCTTATTTCTTCTTCTCTACAGCAACAATGGTATGGTCTTAATTACTCTCTGACTTGCTATTCATTAATTTTTGTCTAGTATTTCATCTTTTAAGCTACTTGTTATGGAATCCGAAAGGACACTTTCGCGTATCTGACAGTAACCGCCATTGTTGTTCTTCAAAACCTAGAAACTAACAGTCTCCTTTATGCCTTGAGTACTCATTTCTTTTAGAAATCATCTGTTAATGTTTCTATGGTTCATTTTCCCAAAACATTCAAGGGTTTCAAAATTTTTCATCTAAAATTTCCAATAATTTCAGAAAAATTGAAATCTTTGCTTGTTTATTATGTGAGGTAAAAAGCCCTAATTTCTGAAATGTGTTCTTACAGGTAAAACCCTCTTCAAAATCCAAACGTGACAGCAAGAAGGTGTTTGACCCTGAAAAAGTCATCCCACCAGGTCTGGACATCAATTTACCTGGGTACCCTCCATTTCCCGCCGCTCACGACGTCATAGTAACTTTGGACCCAAAACTGTACATACCCGGCATGTGCATAGATCTCAAATCCGTTTGCACGATTGTCGCCGGAGTCAAAGCCTGCGAAGATATGAACGCCTCGGGGATTCTACCACTCTTCTGCCTTAACGACGAAGACTACAGCATCCTCTTGGCTGAAGAATTCTACCAACGAATGGTAGTCAGAAATCAAATTGCACTGCGAGGATGGATTCGAGGTCGACCCGTCTCCATCACTGCCAAGACAATTTCCACTATTATTGGCGTACATTTTGGTGGTGAACTAGAATCATCAACTGCTGAGGCTAACCATGCCTGGGAAGCAATGAGGGGAGTTGATACTCCAAGGGAACCTAAAGGCAAGATGCTGAGGAACCTCTTCCCGGACGTCTACTGCTCAAGCCATTTGATTGACAAAGGTCTGCTATTCAAAAGCGGGGCCCACGATATGTTCACTACACAACAGCTGAACCTCACCAGTGCCGTCTTCTTACAGACTCACCTCAATTACGGCACTATTGTGTTCAATGAGCTGAAGCAGTGCATTGAGAAAGTAAAGAACAACCCCAACAGCAAACGACCTTTTGTCAGGCTAATCAACGTTCTTCTACGAGACACAGAGCAAATCAACTCTTCCATTAAGGAAGATGAACTTATTTTGGTGAAAAAGGACAAACAGCTGACCGCCTCGTTCTTCAACAAATATACTGAATATGAGAACAAGCGACGGCAGCAAAAAGGACTTCCAAATATCTCTCTTGAAAAGGTTGCTAAGCCGACGCCTATAGCCGTTACACGCTTCAACATGGATGCATATGAAGCTACTAGCAAGAGCTTCAAAAAGGCATCTGACAAATTCAATGACCAAATAGCTCAAACCCTTCACCAACAAGCAAAGGATTTGGTCGACGTTGAAGTCAAGCCAAATGGAAGTGCAGACAAGTCTGCTTCTTCTACCGCCGGTAAGCCTTCATCTCCTCCACCATCTTCTCCAGCTCAACCAACCTCCTCTACCCAGCCTTCTCCTAAAAACAAACGACAACCTTCACCTTCACCTTCACCTTCACCAAAACCAAAACGTAGGCGACTACGTAAAGCCTTTCAAACCCAGCCACCTGCAGACACTCAAGATTTTGCCGATGACGCAGCTGAGCCCCCTATTCAGTTGCTAAGGAAGAAAAAGAAGTCTACCGACCAACCCAGGCGACCAACCCTACCGACAACCCCCTACCGAACAAACCTCTACCGACAACCCAAACCAACCCACTCCTACTGAGTCATCTACTAAGAGGACTTCACCCCCTCCGGAGGAGTCCATCCCTCATGAGGAGCCACAAGGACAGGAGGAGCTTACTAGAACTCCTACACCTCCTCCCTCCCCTTTCAACTATTCCCCAAACCCATCTACCCCTTCTTCACCCCATCGAACTCAAACCAGTCCATCTACACAATCTAAAACAACCCAACCCTCTCCTAGAAAACCATTAGACTCTGCTGCCTCCAAGTTTCTATTTGAACTTTCATCGGTAGCAGATCTATTCCCCCAAGCTCAACCACAACCAAACCTCCTCAAACCCAAATCCCTTTTCTATCCTGCCCCCTCTTTTTTCTCTTCTGTCGGTCGTGATCACGTTCACATTGGCCTGGACCCTTCTCCCTCTCAACCGACCAATGCTGAAATCTTGTCTCGCCTGGACGCCATTTACGGCAGACTAGGAGAACTGACGAGCATCTCCACCGCTGCCGCTGAGCTTGCCATTGTCGCGTCAAGGCAAATGATAGAAATGTTGCTCTTCTTCGACAATTCCAAGATGACGTATGGACACGCTTTGGACAGATGAAACACGAGTTTACGGATGTCAAGATTAACGTTGAAGCTCAACGCTCTGAATGCGTCCGGCTCTGCTCATCTCTGTTCTACGAGTTATTCCACGCCATCACTCTCCATCTCGGCCACAACCGCCCGCCTGTTCTCGAGCTCAACAACATTGCTCGCGACTTCGCTCATGATGTTATGAATGCTCGGCGAGATCGGGATCTGGCCATCACGGAGGAGAAACAAATGAAGTCTATCAACCAGATGCTTTTGGAAGAGAACAGCCGTCTTCGTGAAGAACTGGACTACCGTTCTCGATCCACTAGACCTCCCACTTCTACCGATGATGACTACATCGAAGAACAGAAGAGCTTGAGCGAAGAGAAGAGAGAGACAAAGCAAAGGGAAAAGACCTTGGTAAATCTGTATCTTTTCTTCCCTTAACCTTTGTATCTATCTTAATTTTTGAAAACTATGTAATATTAAACTTCTTGTTTTTAATACAGAAGATTAATTGACTTTCAAAAATGTCTATTGTTTAAAATTCTTGTTATTTCAATTCATACATGCTTAAAATTTAAACACTCAGTTTAAATACACATTTGAACTGTTTACTACTAATCTGTGTGTTGTTCTCTTTTATCTTTTCTATTTTGTAAGCACTTAGATTAGATTTTACACCTGAGGTGTTCTCCTATTTGATAGAGGCATGTCTATCGTTATAAAATTAAAAATACTTTTAGACATGCTATTATCTATCATATAGTTGTTTATAGCCATCATTTGTAAGTAATGATGTCCATATATAAATAGGAGGATATTGTTGATTCTCATTTATATCTAGATTCATATCTGCTCATACATTACATTAGTTTTATACATTAGTGGCTAATTGGGCTGCGTATCAATTAGCGTGGCAACTGTGTATAGAACTTTGCCAAAAATAGTTTGTTTTATAGGCTTCACAGGTTCAGCGGAAGACTTCAGTTGTGCTTCACCGGAAGACCTGTATACAGCAACTAGCGGCAAACCTTGTCTGCACATGGTCAAGCATGACGTGTCCAGTCAAACAAGTCTTAGTGGATTAATTAAATTTATCCTTATCAGTTTGAATTTAAATTAAGACATTCTCTGGCTTCTCAGACACGCCTAAAACAACTTTCCGAAAAGCAGGAAGACTTTCGCGATGCGAGCAGTGGCGAGCAGGTGAATGTCACCTACAGTCTGTACCAACTCTTGCAGATCTGACATCCGGATTGCTCTCCTAAATGTCTCTGCACCTACTCCCTGCTCAGTAACTGTGAAGACGAAACCATCAAGAAAGCTCTATGCATTTAATGCATTCAACCTAATAGAGTTGTTACACTCCGTCTTCCCAACGGATCTCCATAATGCTCCAACTATATATACCTCCATTAAAGACTGAAGAAACATACACTTAAAAAGAAATGCTCTGAAAATCTTCAACAACTCAAAGTCTTTATACTCAGTGCATTCAAGAGATCTTAAACTGATCAAGAAGTCCTCGACAACAACAAGAAGACCTGCATAAACATTTATCTTTTAACTTCTTGTTGTTATCCTTCATAACTATTCTTCTACACGAATTAAATATCTTGTTTACCCAGATATTTAATTCTTAAACCCCCAAACACAAGTCAATATTTTTGTACACGATCCATTTGGTATATTCCTTGTAATAGAACTAGTGGAAAACATAGTGCACTTTTAAATCCAAGGTTGACTGCCTTGGTGGTGGACGTAGCACTCTTTATAGTGTGAATCATCCCAAATAATTGAGTTCTTCCCTTACTGCTTGTTTACTCTTGAACTGTTTACTATTTCTTTTACATATATCCTCAACTGCAGACTTGAGTATTCAGTCAAGTCTACCGGTAGTCCTTAATCGACAGACTTCAACCTGTTTCCTTGCAAGACTTCCGCTACTTCAATCTTCCCAATAGATTGCAAGTGCTTGTCAAAGGAACTTACTTAAAAAGTTTTTAAGTGTCAAATAAGCTATTCAACCCCCTTCTAGCTTATTATTGTGTCATTTGAGACTCACAATACCTCTGGAAAGACTTAAACACCCAACCTTTCTATTGAGAGTTTTAAAATCCAGGGTGTCTCTAGTGAGACTTGAACACCCGATCTTTCCGTTAGAAGAAGTAAGAAGTACAAGTTGATGTAGAGCTCGTTGGTAAGGTGACACTAGTTTAAAAAAAAAAAAGGTTTAAAATCCAAGGTGTCTCTAGTGAGACTTGAACACCCGATATTTCCGTTATGAGAAATAAACAGTGTCAGTTGAACTAGAGCTCGTTGGTAAGGTGACACTAATTCAAAAAAAAGCCAAAAAAGATTGGCTTTAAGCGGTATTTTAAAAATGTTTTTCTTTTTGTCTTGAGCAATATTTTAAAACAAATACTATTATTAATTTTTTTCATCAAAATGTTGATGAAGGTGACGAGCCTTTTGGTCATATGGGGAGGAGGGCTGACAGTAGTGATAAAAAAGAGGAAAAATTGCAAGCCGGGTCCACTTTCCAATTTTTCTTTTTTCTCCAGTACCTTTTTTTTGTTCAAGTCAAAAAATGACACTTTTAGGAGTAAAAAAACTAAGATATACTTGATGAACATGAGACACATTATGAAAATGAATCGCGATGCATCGATTTTATTGCATTAATATTTACACCACGATTCATCAGTTTAATTATCTAGTCTATTTTTACACCACATTACATCAATGTTTGAACCGCAATTCATCAATTTAATTAGGTGCATTGATTATTGAATCACGATGCATCAATTTCATTGCATTAATTTTTTATCGCAATGCATCAGTTTAATTGTCTAATCTATTTTTACACAACGATACATCAATGTTTAAATCGCGATTCATAAGGTCTATTTTTGTACCGCAAAACATCAATATTTGAAACGCGATACATTAATCTGATATTTTCAGAACAATATTTCAAAAAATGATATTTTATGGTTAAAAAAAGTAGATTTTTGTGATTACAAACTTTTAAAAAGGGATCGACTAAATTTTAGCCTAAAAAAAAAGGGTTGTAAGAAGTTAGGCCCTAAAAAATAAAAAAATAAACCCTTACCACTGTTTTGTGAAAATAACTATCCGCTAAATATTTCATGGTTTCGACGCATTAGTTAACATATAAACATGGTATGATTATAATCACCCACTACTCGGTATGCTATGTGATCTTATAGCTCAAACCAGCTCTAAACTCCAATTTTAGTAAATAAAAATATGAATGTTAAATATTTATTGCTATTTATAATAATTTCTTAATGATTATAATTTAAAAATTCATCTATATCCTTTTCTTTAATGCTTTTAATCTTAATTTAAGAGACCTGCCATAATATCTTAAATTAATAACTTTCTTTTTTTTATCATCCCAATATGCGTAATTAGGATGGATATCAAATTTATTTCACATTAATAAGCATATATGGATTATCTTTTAAATTTAAGATACCTTATAATAAATGACAGCTTCATTGTCGTCCATGAGAAGGAAGTTTACTATAATACCCTCCCTCAAGTACTAAATGATTTTTTTAGTATATGACATATTTCTATAACAATTGAAAAAGGTTGAAGAAAACATAAAAGAGAAAGATATCAAAAAGAGAAAATAAAAAGGAAAAAAACATACCCAATAAGTTTTGGTTGCTCCGAGAGCAAAGCATCTAGTCCTTTGAGCCAGATCGGACCAGTGGTCGTTTCCTTCAAACCAAATCAAATCTAGTGCTAACGAAAGGGAATTTCATTGCAAAACCATTCCACTACCGGCTATTTTGCATTCCTTCAACAATGCCAAGTTCAAAAGGCTCAATAAAGCAGAAAACGCAAAGTATATGAATCAAAAAGTTTTGTGTGATATGATGAGACGAGAGTCGTTTCCACACCTTATGTACCCAAAAAGGTTTCCGATACCTATGTGTACATTATTACCCCCCAAACAGGTTATTCGACGATCCACTAGCTAAAAGGAGAGACCTCAGCTGATCCAATCTTAATGAAATAGTATAAAGGAAACCACGTTTAAACTGAATCTTAACAACCAAACATCAAAATTCGAAACTGATTCACAATTATTAACTTCATTTAGCAACAATAAGCCAAAAGCCTAAACACAGTCACTTTAGAACTATGCCAAATCCTGCTACCATCAATTCACCCAAACTCAACATCAATCAAAATTCAGAGAGCAGTATTGGAATAAAATTCATTGAAACATACAACAAACAAACTCGATACCTGAGATCATCTCCAGGAATCATATAAGCAACAGCCACAATTCCATTCCTGCCACATCTTCTCAAGGAACTGCCCAGCAACAACAGACAAGCAGAGTATTTTTTTATTATTACTTATGTTTACCTTAAAAACAACAACGAGAAAGCAAGTCAATTCATATATAAAAAGGAACACAGTCCCCTTATGGTTTAAAGGGGAAAAGGTTTTTTTTTTTTAATGCAACGTCCCAGATTTAGGTACTGGAGAAAAATGAGGGATGGACATAGCAAATGAAAGGCAAACGAGAACTACCAAGATTTAGGTACTGGTTTCTATCAAAATTTAGGTATTGCACTCCCTAAGAAGTGACAAAAATTCAAACACTGCAAAACATTTCCATATTGAAAATGATAACTACCATGTCGCAGTGTGATTTCTAGCTCCTCAATACCCTACAAAATTTCCCAAGTATGCGCTTTATTTAACAAAATACTCATAATGATAAGTAGGTGAGCTCAAAGTTGCAATGTAAGAACTTACAGGCGAAGTATAGCATCCAGTTCAGAGCAGCCCTATGCGCCTCTTGTAATCGCTGACTGACAGGGTTAGTGCATGCCTCCTCCCATCATTTTCTGGGACACGACACCCAATAGTTGCCTCTATCCTTTGTTTCCTTGCCATCAATCCTGCTTGGACTCCACGTGGCCCACCAAACTTCTGAAGTACAGTCAACGAAATTGGCAGTTCAAAATTGTGCAGCATGTTGAACTCGGTTCCTTGATCCATAGGAGCACTTGTATCCACCAACTTTCCCGCATCAGCTGCAGCTTCCAAGGCAGCTACAGTAGCAGCCATGCCTGTTACATTTGTCACCACACTCTCGGCCCCATCAACCCCCGTGGTTTGTAAATCAGCAATCACTTCAGCTGCAGCTTCGTCTCCTCCTCCTCCAGGCTTTGAAACATAATAGTTCCTCGACCGGGTCCATCTCCTCGAAAACGGATCATAACCCGCTTCACCAGCTTTCAAGCCTGCGTTGACGGCTTTCAATTCAGATGCATTTTTGAAGTTCTCAACCCTGTTCTTTCTGTTCATTTCCGCCAGTCTAACAGCCTTAGAGTCTTTTGCCTGAACTTGCCTGGATGCCTCTAGCTCCTGCAGTCTCGCTTTAATCCTTTCCACCTCAGCCTCCTCATGCTTCATTTGGGCAACTCCCATCTCCCTTCTAAGCCTATCTTTCTCGGCTGCAACATTTAACGGTCTACGTGTGGCCGATTTTTTCTCCTGCAACATCTGCTTTACAGTCTCGGCCGAGTACACAAACAAGTTGGTCTTTTCTATGGCCTCTTTCTTTTCCAACACATCCTGTTTGCTGGGCATCCTTCCACCACTACGCTCTACCTCCCTAAGCAACTGATCAAACTCCTCCTTGACTGGTGGGGAGTCCGAAACCATAGCCATCTGCCACCTTGCAGCAGAGTTCTCATTACCCCAAACAACATTCAGATATTTGTGCGTCATCTTATTCTCCAACTTGTACTGACGATCAGGGTCAGCTGCATCAACATTCCTGACTATGCAGAGTCTGTAGATTGGTCCAGCCTTTGATTTTCCAATCCCAACCCTCACAAAGCAGCCTACGATCAACTCATCAAAGAATGGCTCCATAAGCCATTTTGCCAATTTTGTCCTTCTGATAGAGATTTCCTTCACATCCTCGAAACTCAGCACCGTTGAAGTTTTCTCATCATCACTGTCAAGCATTCCACCATCACCAGTTGACTCTTCGTCTTCACTGCTGGACCCACTTTCACTCTGACTGGAGGTACTTACTGCTGCTGCTGCGGTAAAGCTTCTCCGCTTGACTGGAGAATAACCCCGCCTGCCTGAGGCTGAGCTTCTCCGGGTGGCATCTCTTTCTTTCCAGTGAGCTTCTGGATCCTGCTGCCTTGCCCGTTTTGCTCGCAATTCATTCAATGCATCATCCTTAGCAGTTGTCCTGTCAGCTGATCGGGCGGAAGAACGGATGCCACGCGACATTGTGTGAGGTGGGCTGCCACCTTTCCTTGTCTGAGTGGTTTTCTCTTTCTGTTTCTTAATACTATCCTTTAAGTTCTTGTCATTTATCTTGCTTGCACGTTCGGCCAGTATCATCTCTCTGTCAAGCTCTGTCATCTGTGCCAGTCTTTGCCTGTCTTCTTCACCTTTGTATAGATCACTGCCAACAGAGTCATCGTCACTGTCCCCTTCTCGATCATACCCATCCTCGGCGTCAACTTCTTCTCGGCTGCTACCCTCATCATCGTCTCTTTCAATTGGGTCAAACCTCTTCTTCAAAGGTACTTGAGAGCCTGAGGGTTTCCTGTTTTCATAGCCATGATCATCGTCCGAATCATCCTTCCTTGAGTCACCATCATCATAAGAATATGGACCCTTGTGTCGCCTTCTGGATGGTGGAGGAGAATGTCGATTCCTCCCGGTCCGTCCTGCTGCTTCAAGGAGCATATCATCCAAGTCCCCCATAGCTATATGTAAAGTAGGAACCTTGACTTTGTAATGCTGCCTGCAGAAGTAGCAAATTGAGAGCGAGCTTAATAGTCTAGAATCAGTACCAAAACAGGAAGATGGAGATACACAATTCCTCTCACATTCCAAATATCCCATAATACTTATACTTAAAAAGGCAATCCTTACATTTAAACCACCTATGTAGAATGGTATTTCCTACTATGATTGGATTTCTTTAACTGGGATGCCATGAGTGGTTTGCGTATAATCTCATAACATGCATATTGTAATCCACGAATTTCGTGAAAAAATATCTACATTTAATAGAATTATTAACTATACATTCTCAATCTTAGATTCTTCCCAAACACCATGAATAACTTGTAATAAATTCCAATATCTAGTGCATTCAGTTACCATACTTCAAATCAGTGTTCACCGGAAGATACGATCACATTTATGATGTTGAAGTAGATAGATCAAGTATACATAGAAGAATCCAATTGAGTTTTTTTTTTATAAGTAATGAATACAATTGCTTTTAAAACTTCCACTAATTACTATTCTGCTATTTATTCTAACATATCTTGATTTGATATAAACAACTAAAAACTTGTGAATTTGGTAAACGAATTTGGACTTCCATCCAGCAAAATTCTACAGCCTTTCTATAAACCCTCATGTTGATATGCATGTCCAAGTAAATTCCAGGGACAAAGCTATACATTACATAATTTTGTCGTGTCCCCTAAATGATAATCTGGAAGCAAATGGATCAGAAGGTTTCCCATACTAGTGGAAAGTCTTGCCTCGGGTATTGAGTACAAACTGCCATATTATGTCAGAATCAAGATTTCCACGACGCTTACGAATGCTCATGACGAAAAATACAATGCTAGATTCTCTTCAATGCTTACCTACACGATAAAATTCATCCTTGTCTCTCGTCTAAGAAACTAAAGGAAAAGGAAAGAACCCTCATCATTCAACTCATGTCTATAGCCAGAACCAAATCCCAACTTCACATCTCAAGAATAATCTTTTTTTTCTTTTTTTTCAAGAGGATCAATAGTGGTTACCCACTTACCCCCAAGTTCTCAAGAATAACTCACCGAACTCACTTGATGTTAGTTATGATTAAAAAAAAAAAAGGACCAAAAGCCCATTGTCTCAACTTCAAGATTTTCAAAATGGAATAGAGAATTCCCTAATCGCTAGCCATTGATAATTCTAAACCAGTGGACTTCCAGAAAAGGAGTGAGGTTTAAACATTTAGCTTCCGAGGAGCTGGAACAAGAATTATGTGATTACTAGTGCTTTATTTGGTAGAACTGATGGAAAATGAAAGGAGTAAATTTCTATCCCTAGAGGATTGAAACTATTTTAAACATAAGTTGTCTGGTTGAGCACGAGAGGTAATAAGAAGGTTTAATTTTCCATCGTTTGGTACTGTAAAGTGGAAGGGAGTTAAACTTATCTATATATATCAGATAGAATGCCTTTGATAATGAGCAAGATAGACTTTGTTTAATCTCAATATTCGTTTCACTTTCCCATCCGCGTTTCGATCCAATTTTGAGCGGAAAATTGTTGTAAAGAGCGAAGAGCCTCAACATCCTTCCATCTTTCCCTCCTACCAAACAAAGATAGTTAACCCATCCCTCATCCAGTTTCCACTTTTCCCCTATACCAAACATCGCATTAAAGTGGGGTTCATTTTAAATGTATAATTTAATTTTTAAGCTTAGAATACAACGTGAGAATACGGATTGCCTCCTCTTTGATTGGTACTGATGGAGTGATATTATACATAGTTGCTTCTTGTTACGTCTGATCAGAATCCAATCCAAGAGACCCCCTCGGAGTCAAAGGCCCTCAAACCTGGATATTGATAAAGATTTATAGTCATTGAAAGGTGCACAGATACAGAAGGAAATCTTTCCCTTCTTAGAAGTATTTTGCCAATCAATCATATACCAACATCCCCACATTTTGTGAGACAAGATGCATTTTAGGAGGTTTCTCATGATTTGTTAACAGTGTATTCTCCTTTAGAATACATATTTTTCTTCTAATACGATCTAGTCCTGTAACAACTTTTCTAGTCCTGTAACAACTTTCTCATACTATGCGGTGGAAGTAAAGAGAGGGAAGGGGAAGCTCATGCGACCACTTTCTTCTGTGGGAAACAATCTAATCCTTCCTATTCTTCCAATCTAAACGCTTAAACCAGAAGTTCGATCATCAATTAATGTGGTCCAGACGACATGTGCTATCAGAAATCGGATTGTGCCATGGTGCCACCCAAATAATATCAAGAACAAAACAGGAAACTAGTCCAGACAAGAAAGTTATTTGACATTAATTATAGTTACAATTTTTTTAATAATATCCTGAATGAAATACAGGAAGTTAACCTCTAAGGGAACAACAGTCATGGATAGAGGTAGTCAACTCAACCAAGGGAAACATAAAATAGTTTGACTCACTCGAATTATGCAGTTTATAAACTGTTACGTTTTTGCAAAAGATTTCAAAAAAAGATAAAATAACGCAGAATCGATCATTGCGCTTCCATAAACACATTTTTTTGTAGTATGTGCTTCCATTCACTAACTTTTACTTATCAAGATTAAGCTCTTATCAAATTATTTGTGCTTGAAAGTGCTCTCAGAATTTGGCGACAGCTCTCTCAGAATCTCATCCATGAGATATGTTTCATGTGCTTCCATTCACCAACTTCCCTTCATAAAAAATAAGGTCTCATGTAGTGATTTGTTTACATAGATTCAAGCCACCAATAAACTCAAAAAATAATAATAATAATACTAAATTATTAACCCGCGTATAATAATAGTTAACCAACTGCAAAAACTAGAATCTATGCAAAGCCATCTTTATGATGCATATCAAGACGTGTTTTAAGTATTGTAGGATATACTTACACTTGATCAAATACTCCCTCCGTTTCACACAGGATTCACGTTTGAAAAGTCCAATAATTAAGAAAATATATTGGTGTCAATGGATTTGCTTATAATTAAAAAAATGTCGAGTGTAGCCAAGATGCTTATAACACTTTTATGTAAAGTTGAAAAGATACGGAGACTATAGGCATAATTTTTGTGTGTGGACTCTTTAGGTGATACATCTACTTCGTCTGGAATGGAGGGAGTATATAAAAAGATTATGCTTATTCTTTGAAATTATAAGAACCCCTGAAAATGATTATAAAGATGAGGTGTTTTTCATATAAATTATCGACAACTGCAATATATAAGAAATATACATATAGAGAGAGAGAGAGAGAGAGAAAAAAAAATTGTGTAAAAAGCCTCCTAGAAACCTATCATGCTTGGTTTTCAACAAACTAAAGTAGAAAATAAATTTAGATGAGACGAGGTCATTTAAGATAAGATAATGCATTGTAAAATGCAACAAGAGGATATCTGTTCCTCCACCTCATCTTAAGTTCACAAAATTATCGAATACCTGTAATTATACACAAGTTTTTCACAAGCAGAAAACAATGACAATGTCAACATGGAAATATATATGTAGTACATATCAATACACGTATAAAAGTAGTATGTATGTGGATTACACAAACACAAACAATAACCTCCAGAATGAAGTGTTATATGTACAGCCACATAAAAGAACAGCATATATACAGAAGAACGCCCCTTGAATCCTAACATTTCACAAACTCGAACTGCAGGTACCACTTTGATCGAAGAAATAAGAAGCTAATGGTTAAGAAAATAAGACAAAAAGTAGATAGATCCAGAAGAGACCCATGATATCTAATCCCCTCTACACATTTCGTCCTAAAAGTTGTTTGAACTTCGGATGGTATCGTGACCATGGTTGATTAACTTGATTCCACACTCCTTGACTGACTGACCTCCCAGTAATATCTTCTTTTATCAGCAACAAACAACTGTCATTCCTCATATATTTTCAAAATATGCACTACTGGATATTTGTGAAAACATTACGACAAATTGAATGGTTCGTGATACCAAAAAAAAAAAAAAAAACTATAAAAGTTTCACAGAGAATCACAATTTTTTCTTTTCACAGAGAATCACAATTATCGGACAATAAATGCAAAAAATTTAGCAAAACCCACTGTAGGCACACATTTCTCCCGCTTATGAAATCCCATAAGCTGGAACATTTGGCCAAGTTACCATCAATTCAGTCAGTCAAATTTACCAACCTGAAAGTATCTTAAAAATTCTTATTTACTAGTAATTTGGACAGAATTATACCACAAAAAAAAAGCCTAATTAGTTGCCCAAAGTCTGATCAGGTTTAAGGTAAAATCTTAATCATTTTAAACTCATCCTATTCAGGAATCAAAATCCATTTTAAATCTAAAAGCAAAAATTCACAAACAAGTCCCAAATCACCACTTTAAACCCTTCTGATAAATCAACCCGAATTCTAACTCTTTCATTGGAAAATAACTTTAATTGACTAATACTAAGCCAAATCAGGTAACCCAAAATCAAAGTTCTAACCTTCTAACCCACATCGTCTCTATACAGTCAGGAAAGAAGAAAAAAACCCACTCATTTCAGCTCATCTTTTTTTGGTAATCAAAATCGCTCTTATACCCTAAATTGAAATTTCATGAATAAACCCTAAATCACCACCTTATACCGTTTCGCAAACATTATCAATCAAAATAATGAAAATGTAACACACCTTAGTCACCGCTTTCAGGATTCGACGTGAGGTGATGGAGAAGTGCGCTGCAGAGGTGATGGAGATGTTGTCGTTCCGGCTCTGTGGGTGGGGGGAGGAGGGGTTGGGTAGGGAGCGGAGGAGTGCGACGTGAGGGAGGAAGGGGGCTAGTTAGTAGTTAGGTTCTGGAACCTCTCGGGGCATTGTAATTTGTAATTGTGTCACCGTGACTCGGTGGGTTGCCTTTTAGGAAATTACAGTTTACTGTTTCACCCCTTAATAATCGTAACACTGTTACACTACCGGGCTTCGTACTTCTCAGTTCTCACCTTTCAAGAAAATATGAAAATAAGAAATAATATAATATAAAAGAATATAAACATTAAAAATAATATATATATATATATATATATCGCACGCTCGTAATTGATTTGGAATTAGTACTGGCTAGAATTTATTGTTTTACGGTGATCCAACTACCAGTATTTTCTTCATCTCTCACATGTGCGAAGGATATTACCAATTCCTTCTTCCGTTGTTTACTAGTTTGTGATTTACTTTGAAACTGTTATTTTATCTCCTCTTTCTCTCTTTTCAAGTCACTTTCTCTTTTCTTTTCTATCTCTCTTTCTCTCCTTTCTCTACTTATTCTTCCCGGTTCTATTCCTCTTCCTATTCTCTCTTTCTTCCTCTCTTTTCTTCTGCATAATCTTTCTTCCTCTTCCTCTTCACACATTCGGTTTCTTCCTCCTCGACTCTCAGTTTATATATCTCGGTTTCTTTTTGCTCGGTTTATCTATCTCGATTTCTCTCTCTCTATCGGTTTCTCTCTCGTAGTTGCTGGAATTTATAAGTTGTCTTCGAGTTTCCTATTTTTCTTATTTTTGGGTTTTCGAAATTTTTTTATTACAGCGAAAAATGAATAAGGAAAAGAGGAACAAGAAAGAGGCAACAGAAAAGCGATTGGCGAAGGAAGGCAGTATAGAGGAGGCGACAATGGGGGGCACTTCTCAACTGACAAAAGGGTTTACACCCGTTTCTCTATTTGATAATGGGGGGCACTTCTCAGCCTCGCTTTCACACTCTCTCTCATCTCTCCAGCTGTCCAGTTCTTTCCAACAAAAGACCCAATTCGAGATTCATCGTCCATGCCCCAAGGAAAGTGGGTCCCTTCAAGATTCAAGCCATGACTGCTTCGTTTGGGTCTCGATTGGAGGAAACTGTGAAGAAGACAATTTAATGATAACCCTGTTGTAGTCTACTCCAAGACCTGGTGTTCGTACTTTTCGCTGTAAATCAATAATTTTTTCTGTTTTTTCGTTATTTCTGGGTTTTATGATTTGCATCTCTTCTGGGTTTTAATTTTTTTCAGAAGCCCCAACTCTAAGACGATGTACTACGAAGGAGGTAACGCGGCTAGGGTTTACATAGAGGTTTCATAGGGTTTTATGATTTGCAAATCATAGATGTTTTGTTTCGTTAATCATTAACTAAATTGAATTTATGTTGTTTCTTGGGAAGCAAAAACAAAATTTCGAATTAGTTTCCTTCACTTATTGTCCATATGAGAAGATAAACAGTTTAATTGTAACAAGCTTCTAATCGAGATTTCAGTATTGTGACTTCACTTCCTTCTTGGTTTTATCTGTGTTTAGTTACCTGAAAACAATACAATATTGAAATCTTACATTTCTGTTATGATTCAATGACATGCATTATAGAGGCAGACACGTATAAAGGCATGAAACTAGGAATTTATAATCGTGGCTTTGTGCTCAGACCTCTGATATGGGAGATGCCTCAACAGTTTCTTAACAGAGTTTCTCAACATTTCTTTCCGTAGTATAATTCTTGATATAATTCTTTTCCACCTATCGATGTTGATCATTTCTGGTATTTATCTGTTCCTTAGGAATGAGGAACTAGACCCAGACGATGAAGAAGAGTTTGAATTTGTTCTAACTGATGAATGGAAAGAGTTCTTCGCAAAATCTGAAACCAAGAGGAGATTAGGTAGTTTTGTAATTTTCCATGCTCTCACAGCTTTTTAGATTTTTCTTTATGAACTCTCTTTTACGATGTTGTATAAAGTAGGAGTTTTTTTGACAACTCTATATGAATGGTGCACAACAAAGAAGCGTGCTAAAAGATATGAAGTCATATGAAGTGGGTGAAGATGAGTCAAACAATTGGAAATTTTCAATATGCTTGCCCTAATTTGACCATATCAGTTTGATGTGTGACAGACATATTGAATTAAGAATGGCTTAACTTTCATTTGTTTGCCCTTAATGGCCTGACATATGATATTGTCTTATTGATGATTTTCTGTAATCATACATTTATGAATCAGAATAGTATTTGTGTTTAAATTTCACATGGTTAATTGTTTTTGGTCTGCTGCTCAATGTAGATGAAGCTTTCCGAGGAGCAAGACTCCCTAGCCATGGTCACCAAGAGATTAGAGCGTGATTTATTGAAGGTGAGAAATTTAGTTATTTCATTTCTTAGTCACTTACTAAAGTTAAGCTATAAATCCTCTTTTTTTAAAAAAAAAGAATGGAAGATGTCTATGAATCATGTTAGATGTTCAAAAAGTGGTGTTACGATAAGGAATTACTCCCCCTTGGGTCCCATTTTGAGGTATTTGTAAAAATTAATCAGGTTTATTTTTAGGCCATTTTGTTATTTAAAAAGTGATGTTTTTGAGTTCAGAGCTTGCTTTTTTCGAGTATAATGCTTGATTTTTGGGCTCTTAGATTTTTGATTTATTCGATTTGCCTTACCATCTGGGATCAACCCACCAATTCACAAAGCTTAGGTTAGTGTGACATCAATTTGCAAAACAATGGCAGCAGAAAGGGCAATTCTTATTTCAAGCATACATTAATCATATTATACATTGTTCCTCACTACCGAAATCCTCTCTTCCATTTTTGTTTCAATTTTTTAGTCGCCATTAAAACCAACTATAAAATAAGTTTCTCTTTAAAATCTGTGTTTTATTTCAAAGATACGCAGCAGTACAATTGATAATTTGATAAAGATATTCAATGATAACATGTTCAAGATCAGGGTCTTGAGATGTGTCTATGAACTACCATTAAACTTCAGAAGAAATGCTTTTACAAGCTGATCAAAAACCAAAATCCAGCAGCGCGTCATGGTGACTAAGGGTGCCATATTCTTCTTATGTGATCATATCGCATCCATTGTAGTATTGATTGGTGCCATCGATTCAGGTTTCAAGTTTCTGTGACATGAAAGCAGCTATTTCCATTCATAAGTTTATTTTTGGAGGAGTTTATAGCAGAGTTTGTATGTCGTTTGAACATCCATTCGATCGTTGATTCATCAATCCACCTCTACCAAGGATTGAAATGGAAATTGCTTTCCTTCTTGGCAAAGAACCTCACAAGTTTGTAACCTTGAAACGGATGTAATATACCTCAGTTTGGAAGAGAAACATATTCTTCATGCTCTTATTAGTTGGTTATTGGTTCTCCCCCACCAATTGTAAATCAGATTACATTACAAGGGCAATTATTCAACCCATAGCCAAAATGGTCATATTTCCCTTGGCATTTATACTATAGATAATATCAATGTAAAAATAAAATAGTTTCTTAGCTTTGGCTGTGCTTCAAACTCATTAAGTGCTCCATTGACTCACTTTGTATTTGTCAATGAGATTTTTTTATTTTTTAGTTTACTTGAGTAATTTCTATGGCAACCATGGTTGATAATTAGGAGCTGCCTACTGTGTTCTCTTTTTAATGCATATTGAGTCATATTATTTGCAGCCTTTTTTTTTGCAGTGTATATATATCCAACTCTTACAAAATTCAAGCATTTATTGATTTATCAAATGTTGTATTTAAAGAAATCTTTCAAATGTATGATAAGTATTCTTATTTAAATAGTTGTTCATCGGTAGTTTTATTTTGCTTAATATTTTTTTTGTATTATTTACTTCTTTATTTCACTGAAACTTATATTTTGTATGAATTTCATTAATTTGTATAATTTGTTAGCATTAAAATTATTTATTATTATTTTTTTCAAATTTAATTTCCCCCGTGCATCGCACGGGTATTATACTAGTATGTTTTAAACACAAGTGATTGGTAAAGATCAAAAGGTTGTGAAACTTTTATAAATATAATTTTATAAAGTAGACTTTTTAAGTAAAACATTTTAAATAGAATAATTGACTATTAGTCTATAAAAGATGGAGAGTATACATACTTGTTCAAAAATACAAATTATTAATAAAAAACATTTATTTATTTAAATCACTAATCCAAACAAATAGTCCAGAAAAACCTTTATAAATATTCTTCCCAAAGATTCTCTGACCTAAAATTAATTTTGTGTGGGACAAAATTTCAACCGACGACCGTCCGAAAATGAATTCATTTGTATTCAAAGCACCAAAAAATTTCCAAACTCCATCAACTATTGTATCACAAATTGGAATTAGTAATAATTACAAAAATATTTAAATATAATAAAGATGTTTATAACATATGTGAAGGATAAAGTAACTAAAAGGTTAAGGAGATAGTACAAGTAATGGTAACCCTAGTGTCAATGTTTCTTAGCGTGTGCTGTGTTATGTCATATTAACGTGTAGTATTACTACTGATATACTCCTTTCATTTTAAGTAAAGAGTTCAACATATTATTTTTGTGATGTATTATTATTTAAGGAGTAATTATGTCTACAATCTATATATTATTTCAACGTTACTTTATATTAACATATTGATTATATTTATTGGGTAGAACAGAAAGTAAGTATTTATTTGTATTTCTTTGCATCAATATTCTTTAGAGTCGTGTCAAATTTAGTCATCGTATCGCAATCTGAGTATCTTTTTTGTATCCTTTCGAGTAAATGACGCGTAAACGGTTTAGGGGATTTAGTTTATATTAGAACTTTGTGCTTGTTCCTATAACACGATAACAGTATATCTTGAGATGTAATTATGTAAATATATATACATATTGTGGTAAAAATAATACATAATTGAGGAGCACATATCACTTCAAGTGATAGTTGAGGGGTACAATATATACTCGACCCATAGTTGATGGATGTCATTTAGAAGAAGGATATTCGTAACTGACCCACGACCGTGGAATCATGTGGCCAGGATCGATCTTAGCCGTCATATAGTCTCAGCCAATAGACCGAGCTGTATTGTATATATGATAGGATTATACCACAAATATGTGAATTTATCAATAAATGAAGTAGATAATGTAGAAATGAATTAATATTTACTTATAATTTATCTAAGTTAATTATGATAACAGTTAAAAAGAAGAAAAACAAATATTTCAAATTACAAAACTTACTAATTTTTTTGCATAAAATTGATTAATTAATTAAAATATCAAAAAGAAAAGGGACGTGGGTTTGGTGAAGAAAGGATTAGCGGCCACCAACCGTGAATAGTAGGGGGAGTTGGAGAGAGAGAGGGGGTAGTTGCTCAACCGCCGTTCACACATGTGAACTCCAGGGAGTGATAATGACCGCATGATCTCAGTAAATGAATCAATCTTAGCCCCTAAATAGCTTTAGTCAATTGCACATGTGCGACTATCAGCTATATTGTATTATAGATAGGATTATACCACAAATATAAATTTTCGTAGCTTAAGTATTTTTGTAAAAGGTTTATTATTTTGTATTTTGTACTTTCATATATTGTATTTTAAAATAATAAAATACTTTTTTAACACAAAGTGTCGTTAATAAAATAGAGAAAGTATTGTTAATGTATTATTTATTATTATTATTATCATATTTTTAAGTTTTTAAAGTACTCGGACTCGAAGGTTTAAGACGGCCAACGACAAAGACGATAATGTTTTCCTACTAAGGACATCACCAATGCAATTGTGAATTTAATATTATATGGCTGTGTGAAATTAACAATCATATGTAACAATTTTCTCTTTTCATTCTAATCGAATTAAAACAAACATTTCATGTACAAGTGCGGACTTGATCTTACGTGACATGCTCAACTCCCATCATTACATAAAACTAGATAAAAAAAATTCAAAAATTAAAGAAAAACGAACAACCAATAGACAGAGTTTTTTAAAAGAAAAATGTTGACCGAATTGTATTCATACTCTTAATTAGAATGTGAATTGATTGATACGTCATATCTACACCCCTCATCTATAGTTACATTAAAGAAATTTTTGTTACAAAAAATACCTAATTTCTTTCACAATAGCATCGGTGATGCTCTAAATTTTAAAGCAACTCTATTTCTATGATTCTATCTGTGTCTCCAAATCGAGACATACAACTAAAGTTAAAACAACTTCAGGCAACTGCTTTTTGCATTAAGATATTATACAGAAAAGGAGAAGTGAAGAGCAGACTTTAGGACTTTTGGTGCGATTTGGTAATCAGGATTAAGGTTAGATAGAATTAATAAACTGAGTTGCATGATGTTTGGTACGCAATAGGTAGTCGGGACTAATAGCACGAGTTATCCGGATAAAATCATTATCCCCTCACTATTAATACCAAGGGGGAGGGTGGTATTATTAGCGCATTCATTAAAAAAAATTTGGATTAACATTTGTAATTTCAAAACTACCTCCGATATAAAAGTGAGTATTAATAGCGAGGATATTAATAGTATTGACATTAATAATATTATTTATCCTTATCCAACTACCAAACAAGCGCTTAGGTGTGGATAATCGACCTTTCCGCCATGGATACGTTAAAGACAATCTAGTTCACGTGATGACCCAAACTTTGGTTGTTTGGTTGAACTGCCTATATACATAACTGTAACTTGTAATCTCATATCCAAAACCCAATAAAAAAACATCTCTTCAATTACTCTGTTGGTGAAATACTCCAAACAAATTGATCAAATAAAGCACAGTTATGTAGAGGTGAATGGGATAAAGCTTCACATAGCAGAGGTCGGAACTGGGTCATTGACGGTGGTGTTCCTTCACGGCTTCCCGGAGATATGGTACTCGTGGCGGTACCCAGGGCCGGCCCTGAGGCATGTCTAGAGGGGCAATGGCCATGGGCCCCCAATTTTTGGGGGCCCCAAATTTGTAAAAATTACCTTATATATTGTGTATATAATTTATTGTTAACATTTTTCACAAGTATCGTGTTGCTGTGATGGTCAAGGGTTATGCCTAATATGCTGAAGGTCTCAAGTTCGAAACTTGAGATGAGTGGTTTTTAACTTTTAATTAATAATTAAGTGGCCTGGTCTGTAAAGTATATAATATATAATGTATATATAATCCTAATATATTTAGTTGTCTTAAGTTTTATTTTGTTGGTTGTAGTCATGGCTCTACACTTCTACTCTTATCTATGTATAAAAAAAAAAAACAACAAATAAAGGGCCCTTTTATTTTTTTTCGCCACGGGCCTCCGAATATTCAGGGCCGGCCCTGGCGGTACCAGATGTTTGCTCTAGCCAAAGCCGGTTACAGAGCAATCGCACCCGATTTTAGAGGCTACAGACTATCCGATTCGGCTTCCAAACCCAAGAAGACCACCTTCACTGACTGTGTCAATGATACTGCCGCCCTTCTTAATTCTCTTGGCATTTCTAAGGTATAAATATAATTATACTATTTTACTTCAATATTTGATCACTAGGAGTTCTTGCTACCTAGTGATAAGAAAATGAGGATAATTAATAATAAAATGACATTTTTATTCTTAAATTTTTGAAAGTAAGACTTTTTAAATGAAACATTCAAAAATAAAATAATAGATTTTTTTTTCCGAAATGGAAGAATACTTTAGTTAATAGATCCTACTCTCACATGAGTCCTGATATGTTATACCACTATTTTGTGTTTCCACATGTACAACTAATTAATCAGACAAGAACACGTGACTTACTTTGATAGGTAAAAAAAGAGGAATTTGTTTAAATTTTGATTTTAAAAAATATGAAGCATCCAAAAATCATGTAAATCCTTCGACAAACAAGAGTTATTTTCCTGTAATCTATGTCTTTTTTTCTCTCAACCTTTTGACTAACGAGTGTTAAAATCCTCGGTCAAAGCAAGTCACGTGTCCTAATCTAATATAATAGATTAATAAAAATATGATTTTCTAGTTTGGGTGTAAATATTGGATGGTGGGCTTTAAAATGAGAGTGTATTTTAGGTCTCGTTTGGTACAATATTTTAAAAATATAATTTTTTCAAAATGCAACATTTTCAAAACACAGTTTTTTTTCCCTTATAAATACGTTTGGAAAACTATTTCAAAACGCTATTTTCATAAACAAAGTAGTTGTAAAAAATTATGTATTTTCTAAAACCTCCGTTTTCCCTCACCGCTCCAAATTGGAGTGTTTTTAAATGCAACACGTTTTAAAAACGCTGCATTGAAACACTTTAAAAGAGAAAATACTGCATTTTTTGCTAGCGAAAAGGTCAAAACTGTAAAATATCCAAAATTTCTTAAATAAAATAAATTATATTTTTGGACATTAGTATTATTGAAATTCAGTTCGGGCTCAATTAAAAGTTATTTGGGCCTAGTGTTATTGAAATTCACTTTGGGTTAATTTAAAAGTTATTTGGGCCTAGTATAATTGAATTTAAGTGGGTTTGGTGTGCATTATGTTGCCTATTCTTGAGTTTGGGCTTAGCCCATTGATTTTTGAACCTTTAATTGAAAATAAAAAAATAGCTAATACTCCAATAAATAAATTAATAAGAGAAAAGATGGTTATTGGAAGAACTCGACAGTCTCAAGAAATAATAAGAAGAGTTCGGCAGTCCCAAGAGGTGCAATCGGGAAGAGGGAGGGACAATGGGAATGGGGTAATCGATTCGATAAGTGCATAAGAGAGGGATGATTTTTATTTTTCGAAACCAAAGCACGAAGAGAGAAAGAGAGAGGCAGCAGTGAGGAGCTAGGAAGAAGAAAGATCGACGGCGAGAAAGGAGAGTTGCGGCAGCACCTTCGGCCGGTCGATTAAGGTAACACACTCCCTTCCGAATCTGAAAAACCTTGCTCCGATTTTATTATCGTCTGGGTCGAATTTCCGAGTTCTTTTGAAATTTGGTTGGATAAAGGAAGAAGAATTAATCAACAGTAACAAATAATGTTTGGAAATCAAAGAAGGAAGAATGAAGGAATTATGAAATTGGGTTTCAGTTGTTAAAGCCTTAAATTCGGAATTTGGAGATCGATTATGTAGCTGGGTTTTATAAGGAAAAATCTAAACCAGTTCTGCAATTCAATGATTAAAGTGTGTTTTCAATTGGTTGTTCTGTGAAGCTTTTGTTTTTTTTTAAAATCAAGTATTTGGACCTTGTTAAACTCACCTTTAAAATGGATATGGAATTGGAAGTTGCTAAGTAGTAGGGATGGTGGGTTCTCCGGAAGTAAACCAGGATGAAGAAATAACACCCATAAATCATTTGTGGTTGGTGGGTTTTGTGGTATAAAAGTAAAATAAGGAGTGATAATACTCCATAAGACCAAAAAAAAAAAAAAAAAAAAGGGGGGAAGGAGGAAATGAAATTGGTTCTTTACAGGATGGTGAAGGTGATGGGTTATATTGGAAGGAGTGGTTTCGGTGGGAGAGAAATGCAAGGAAGAAGAAAAGAGTTGTTATGAGAAGTAGAAAGAAGATGAATATTATATATATATATATATATATATATATATATATATATATATATATATATATATATATGTATGTATGTATGTATGTATGTATATTGGAAAGTCAAAGACACAAACAATAACAACAAAAAGAAAAGAAAAGAAAAGAATAGGAAACAAGCAGTAATCAAGAGATTGGTTTTGTGGGTTGATGAATCTGTTTTACAGATTCATCCCCTGTATTTTGGGCTTTGCAAACAGGTTCATTCCCTAACTTTGGTAGTCGTACTAATAAGTTTTATAAATTCAGAAATTGCCCCAAGTTACAAAAGTTAGAAATAAACCTTATAAATTATATCAACTATATATTTTGGAATTGTTAATCAAGTATTAAGTTTTAAGAGTTACGAGAAAGTCCCTAAATTTAGGATTTTATTTTATATTGTTATGATTTAGATTTGGCTATGCGCGGGTAGCGGTTCATTGTGCTCGAGCTAATTTTCCACCGCATTGCTAAGGTAAGGGATTATGCATCGTTTAGGTTATTTGAAATCTTTATCCTTAATTGTTAGGCTTCCGCTATTTCTTTGGCATTTACCTTTCTTTGAAAACGTGTGCCGACCTTTGGTTTGTATTTGAATTTGAAATCCCGTCGTATTCGTTCTTTTGTTACTCTTAATTGTGAATTGCTTTATGAATCTCACAAATTGTTTAAACTCGATGTGTGATATTTTATTCGGTTATCATTTATATTTGATTTTGTTGAAATTGTAATTATTTTTGAAAAACTCTATTATGATCACTAAGACAATTTGAATGACCATTTGGCCTGTTAAGGCGACATTACACCATAGAAACTATGGTGGGGTAATCCGGATATACCATTTTGCTTTTGACCCTTTGGGGTACTTTGATATTTGAGGCTCCTTGGAGCCACCTTTTGTATGGTCTAATTAAAATGACTATTTATGTGATCATAACATCTTCCTTAGTATTTGATATTGATTTGATTGGTTCTTGCGAACTTGATAATTGTTCTTCGATAAATGTGTATTTAATCTTGTGGATATCAAGAAAAATAATTCCTTCTGACGTTTTCATCTTTGACACTATATATTGTTTGACCTTTTCTTCAAGTCAACTCCTCCTTAGAAATCGGAGGGGTTGTATATGAACTTACTGAGCTTTGTTCGCTCACCTTTTTCCTACTCCTTTTCTTTCAGGATATAAGTAAGGAATGGAAACATGAAAATTTGGTTCGATTCGGGTTGGTCCAATTGAAGAGAATAAAATCTCGTTATGTTATAGACTATTATTTGTAATCGTTAACTGGAATTTGGGAGATTTATTTAGATATATATTTTTATTGTAAGCAAATTTTATTAAGGGATTTATATTCGAATATTTGATGTTTACGTGGAAGATACATTAATTACGTTTTGGGTTTTAATATGATTTTTGAAGTTATTGGTGACGTGGCCATTATGTGGGCCCCTATAGTTGGGCCTAAATTGTGGGACGTTACAAAAACGCTCCACCAAATAAGCTCTAATTTATAGGAATAATTACAAGCCGGTACATTTTTAAAAACATTTTTTCAAATAAATCCACCTATTTTATGAACATATCTTTTAGATACATTTTTAGGGCAAAAGTACATCACTGCCCTTAATGTGTATATGAAATTTTATTAAGAAGACTTTTTCACAACCACGGGCCACCTCTAAACCCGACACCATCTTCATCTCCTTCGTTCAATCAAATCCTTCGTTCAATCAAAGCCCCAACAGCCGGACCCTCATTTTTCTCCGGCGAATCAACCCATTCATCCACGCATCCAGCCACCGTCTCCACCGAATCCCCTCCATTCAAACCCAGCCCCCATCTCATCTTCCCCAAACTTTGGAGTACGAGTTTGGGAACAAGACCATCGGAGCACCTGCCAAGCCAACTTCACCTGAGAACAAGACCGGCGGTTTTCGACATTTTCGATGGTCTGAACCCGTGCTACTTCAACACCGGTGATGGTCATAGATCCGCTAAATGGAGGCGATACACTAAAAGAATCGAGAGATGGATGGAGATCCAAAAAAAGGGTCGGATATATGAGCTCGGTCACCGCCGCCACCTCCCTCGGAAAAATCGCTCGTCGATCTGGTGAAGCTCCATCACCACCACTTCCTTCGACTGATTCCTCCATGGTTGATAGTATCTCACCCACACTTCATCCCGCTCTCGTCACCGCCCCATTTTGAGAAAGTTTCAGTTTGTGTATTTGATGCTGCAAGAGCGGAGTTGGACGGCGGCAGCAGCAGCAGAGATGGTGTCGTTGAAGCTTCAGAAGCGGTTGGCGTCGAGCGTCCTCAAGTGCGGTGGATATGGTGGAAGTGGCGGCGGGGGTTATGGAGGTGGACGTGACCGTGGGTGTGATGATGGTGGTACTGTTTGGTTTGATGATATTAGTATTTGGGTCGTTGTAGTATTTTGGGTTTTGTTTACTTGTGTTTGATCTGTTTTTGACATCTCTGCGGATTGAAATTTGCTTCTTCTAGCTATGCTCTGTCAAACATGAAACTGAATTCGATTTTTATTAATGTCATGTCATTGCACTTCAATTGAAATTTTTTTTTTTGAGTTTTGATTTTAAATTTTGAAGGTTCGATGCTGCATCGGGTTGATTTTGACATCGGTTGATTTCGATGGCGTCGCATCGATTGATTGATTTTGGCATCAGGTTGATTTCTGATGCCTGGCATCAGGTTGATTTTTGGCATCAGGTTGATTTCTGATGCCTGACATCGCTTGATTTTGGCATCAGGGTTGATTTCGATGCCCGGCATCGAGGTTGATTTTGGCATCGTTGATTTCTGATGCCTGGCATCAGGTTGATTTCTGATGCCTGACATCAGATTGATTTTTTTGGCATCAGGTTGATTTCTGATGCCTGGCATCAGATTGATTTTTTGGCATCAGAGTTTTCATTAATGGCATTTTTGTCATTTGGCAAGCAATTTGTAGTTTTATGAAATGTGCAAAAAATTAATGGTCTTAGATGAAAACATGTTTTCAAAATTGTACCCACTTGAAATTCCCCCAAATTTATAATAGAGATAAAACTTTAATATGCGTGATTAATTATTCTGGTCCTTCCATTGCATTTTAAAATGTGTGTAGTTGATGAGTTCGGATCCTCTATTCCAAAAGTGTATTCCATCTTCTATTCCAATGTAAGATCCACCGTTAATTTGTCAATCAGTAATTGATTTTGTTTATATAATTAATTTTGATAATTTACTAATTGACAAGTTAACGGTGGATTTAACATTGGAATAGAAGATGGAATACACTTTTGGAATAAAGGATCCGGACTCGTAGTTGATGAGTTCGGATCCTCTATTCCAAAAGTGTATTCCATCTTCTATTCCAATGTAAGATCCACCGTTAATTTGTTGTGGAGATAAGCTCATTTTATCGTACGTTGTTTACGAAAATTTGCATTTACATATGTTCTTGGGCTGAAACAATAATAACTCTGTTTCACAATCTACGCAGGTTTACGCAGTTGGTAAAGATTTTGGAGCATGGGTTGCTTATGATTTAGCCCTTGTCCACCCAGAAATGGTCTTAGGAGTTGTAACACTTGGTGTGCCATATATGCCCCCTGGTTCTCCTACACCTGATAATAGCCTTCCTGAAGGCTTCTACATATCAAGATTTGGGGTATGTTTTTGTAGTTTTTTCAAATCACCTATTGTTGGTGATCATCGATTATCCTAACTTTGTGATTTTCATTCATTCAAGGAACCTGGAAGAGCTGAAGCTGATTTTGGTCGACTTGACGCTAAAACAGTAGTGCAGAACATCTACATCTTGTTCTCGAAAAGTGTAGTACCCGTGGCTGCTGAAAACCAGGAAATAATGGATTTGGTGGAACCGTCTACTCCTCTTCCGCCATGGCTCAGCGAGGAAGATCTTGCAACCTATGGGGCTTTGTACGAAAAGTCTGGATTCCAAACTGCATTGCGTGTTCCTTATAGGTAATGCAATTGCATATAAGTTGCCAAGGGAATTTATATATGGATCAATACTGGTACCTAAGCATGATGAAAGGGAATCATTATGTGTTAAGTTTGGCTTAATTTGGTTTGCTTGTTCAATAACATAAGACTCAATATAATTCATTTATATTTGTTTTGTTTAGGGCATTTCACACAAGACCCGTCGTGGAGGATCCAAAAATCGAAGCTCCAGCACTGTACATCCAGGGAGAGAAGGATTATCTCTTGAAATTTCCTGGCATAGAGGATTACATAAGGAGTGGAGAGGTGAAAAAGTTTTTCCCCAACTTGAAGATTCTATACTTGCCTGAAGGAACCCATTTTGTTCAAGAGCAATCCCCTGACCTGGTCAATCAGTTGCTCCTCACCTTCCTCAGTAGCAATGCAGCTATGCTACTAGCTAGCTCTCAGTCATGAACCCTCAAGAAAATTTGATGCATCTGTCTATTTCTGTGACGCGTTTCATTAAGTTACGGCCTTTTGGCTATGATTAAACGTATTTTGCTAGTTTAAGTTATGCAATGTTGTGTGTTCGTTCAATGTTCATCTTGCTGGTTGATGTCAAGATGTGTACTATATAGGCACAGGTCATAGCAGACACCAACCATAGAACAACTTCTTTGATTGCTGGTTCTCCAACTTCAAAATTGAGATTTAAATCAGACCCATTTCAGCTAGTCTTGAAAGCTTGCAATCAAAAGAAAACGTCTTAAATCTAGCGTTGTCAGGTGCCAATTAATTAAGTTATCACTACGTACTAGTCCATAATTTCTGCGACATTCTTCCCTGCAGGTAGGGGCCATGCAAGGGCGAAGAAACAGTCCTCCCATGTCTCGTTTTTGTAAACAAACTGGACTGCACGGACCACATATACACAAAGGAATTCATAATAATAAGAAGCAACCTCCTTGACAGTAGAGAAACTGCCACCATCGTCCCATGGCTTTTCGATCCACCAACCTCGTTCCTTGGCCAGTGAATCTCGAGAACGAACATGCATACCAAAAGAAGAAAATACACTTTCTTGATGACAAATTTACAATCATTGAAAACAGAGATTCTTGGAGGGGTGGGGGGTGAGGACCTGATGAAAGAAGAAGAAAAACCAAAATATATACAAAGATAGAGAGAATAATACATGCATACATATCAATTATCTGTACATGTACTCAAAACTGCAATACTCTCAGCCAGCAGTAGTTTCTCAATACTAACTCTTTCTCCAAACCTATAAGAAAATCTCAATAGTCCCTGTGAATTAACACAACCCCTTTGTACCGGATAAGTCACCATGGCGCTTCCTCCGGCCTGGTAGGCATAGTCATAAAGATCTTTTACAGATGTGTGTACCTCACCAACATATCGGTCTCCAAGTTTACGCTTACAATACAACTTAATCACAATCCTAGACCCGTGATGATCCACCGACGACTCCCCAATCGTGTACCTCATCGTAAAGTTCCATGCTGGGTTTACAGCCCCGTTCCTGTCTACCTGTGTTCGCTTCTCCGTTTTTGGGTCACCCCCAACCGTAACCCTTGCGTAAACCTTCATTTTACCTATATGGCGGACGTTCTCAAGATCATTGGCGGAAATAAGCGTTATCTCAAATATCCTGCACTCCATGAATGAAGTGTATTTTGGAGAAGAGAGGAAACTGGCAAAGCTATATGTGAAAGTAGTTGATTGGTATCAGTCCAGCAAAATAAAATTAATTTCAGGAAAGCTTTTTGTACCTTCTTTCTGTTTGTATTTTATTGATTTCGTTGACTGACCAAATGCAACTTGCATGTGTTGTATAGATTAAAAGGATGAGAAAATGTTTGGTAGCTTCGTAGTCTCGAGTGCCACAATACTTGAAAGTGTCAAAAAAAGTTTAATAGACAAATACACTTTTAAGTGATTGTTGCTGCCATCACTGAGATGAAATCATGCTAGCGCATTAATGGGGCCCGATACATTGCTTTGAGCAATGTTTATATCATAGTTCAAAGTAGTGTTAAATTCAGATCGATCTCTTTCACAAAAATTTTAACCGTTACGATCAACATTTTTTTAGAATAATTACAGGTCGGTCTCCTTTTTTAAATATTTAACTTTTTCACTTTTTTTGTTTTTTTTAACCAATAAGTTCTATTTTCGTAAAATGTTTTCTAAAATGTCCACAAAAAATAATTTACGGTTAGAATTTACATGGATGGAGAGGAAGAGAATGGGTAGGTCAAGTGTTGAAGAACACTAGTGTTTTTCATTTTGAATTCGATTAATCCACCACTCTAACTTTCTATTTTCTTTCCCCTTTATCTATGGATCTTTAGTTTCAACAGTGCATTTATTTGCTTCATCTGCTTATTCTTCTTCTTTTCACTCGTTCGCACGAAAACACAAAAAAAAAAAAAAAAAAAAAAAAGTGGTAAGAGAGTGGGGAGTTGAGTGGCGAGAAAGAATTGTAGTTACTACATACTGTTTCTTTGTCACTCAAACTTCCCACTCTTTTACTAACTCATATAATTTTGTTATTGTTGTTGTTATTCTTCTTCTTCTTCTTCTTTTATGATTTGTGCTTGCGTGATTCAAAATAGATTTAAAATGTTTTATGTTGCTATGCATGTTAAGTGTTTGTTTCGTTGTCGGACACTTTTTTGAATCTATATGTATTAATTTTGAATCACAATGCATTATTTGTAAATTGTAATGTATTAATTTAGATTTTGGTATGCATGAAAGATGCATATACATTTTGAATAATTTGTTGATTGTGTACTGGAATGAAGGTAGATAAGGTCTGATAATTTAAATTTTATGCATCGCGGTGCATAATTAAATTAGGTAAATTTTAACTTTGATACATCGCGATGCAAAATTGAATATATTAAGAAAATAATTTGATGTATCGTGGTGTAAAAATTGATGCAATTAAATTAATGCATCGCGGTACAAATGTTGATACAACGTGGTGCATTTGAGTGAGTGATTCATAGCACACCTCGGACTTATTAAGTACCATATCGTAGTCTTTTCATCTCCAAAAGTGGCTTTTTTTTATTGAAAAAACGATGATGGACTGGAACAGTTATAAACTTTTAAAAAGGGATTGATCCGAATTTCACCCCAACATTTTTTAAATCGGAAAAAAAAAAACTTTTTTGGGGCAAAAGACTACGATACCCTTAATTAACTGACGTTATTGACCATTTACTAGTAGATATGTTAATTGGGTTAATCAAAACCCTATAGGGCTGTGACCATATATGACTAACCCCATTAGTACTGAATTTAATAGGGTCACCTTTTCTCGACCTAACCCTTTAAGGTCTTGGTTTAATAGGGTCGACCCTACGGTCCTCTCAGTCCTTTTTAATATCTCTAGTTAGATATGTTAATATGGTTGACCATAACCCTACAGGGTTGTGACCCTCTAACCTTATTAGTTCTGAATTTAATAGGGTTACATTTTCTCGACTCTAACCCTTTCTGGTTACGGTTTAACAGTGGTGACCTACGGTCCTCAACCCTTTTAACATCTCTACTTACTATCAGTGCATTGTGATGCATCAGTTTAAATTATCTAATCTAAATTTTCATCGCGCTTCACCAAATTTATGCACTGCGATACATCAATTTAAATTACCTAATTCAATTCATGCATCGCGATGCACCAAGTCAAGTACTCAATTGATACATCGTGAAATTCATCTCGTAAGCCTTCTTCTTTCTCCTCCACCCTCATTCCTAGTGAAAAATCCTCCAACACAGCTCATGTCAATCCCCGTTTCGTTGCCGCAACAATCATGCTTTTTGAACTCTAAATTATTGGCCGAAATATGGAAGGAGATGACTAGACATTTTAGGAATAATATTTCTAAAATATAAATTACCAGTTAAAAAAAACGGAGAATTGTAGCAAAAAAATGTTTGGGAAAAAATAGCCACCACCAAATTCTACTTCAAAATTTATATTTGGCAGTTGAACTGTTACATTCTTCAACTAGTGAGTATACATATATTGAATTTCTTTCTATACATGTTTTAATTTGTGTTTCTTTTTGTAATAGTGAAGTCTACATTGCCTTAAAGTTTCCATTGGACGCTAGTAATTAAATTAAGCCATCTGTATCAAACAAGTAGACCAACTTGTTGAGTGTAACAATATTCTTCAACCTCTAATCCATTGTTTGTTTGTTGGGTTGGGACTTGGGGGCCCTACGGACGTATATATCAATCTTAAATTTCCCGTTTGTTTGTTGGTAGGTATTGCGAATATAACTGCTTTAATAGTGAAATACTAGTATTTCTTTAGTGAACCTTTAGTAAATTAGCAAAAATACCAAATTTATTGTCCTAATTTGAATTGGTAATCATTAAAATCACTTTACTTCAAAAAAAAAATAATACTAATATACATCAATTTCAACGTTACGCTTCAACTTTGGAGTCACGTTAGACATCCCATCTACTTTCGTCGAGGATTTCGGATAGAGAATGATGAAAGGCTGGAGTTAACTTATGTACTCTTTTCGTTCTGGATAAAAAGTTTTTATCTAAAAGTTAATATTTTTAATAAAATAACACTTTTAGTAGCTCATATATATAATCCCGTCAAAAATTTACTTTCTTAAAATAGAATGTTATTTCTATGTAATAAAAGTGATGGGTCATGTATTGAAAAATAAATCTGATTAAACATTAATTGATTATATTTGCCCCAATCATTCAAATGCTACCCTGAAATGTGAAAATAAAATACTTCCTTGAAATAGGAAAACCAGATACTGCCTTGGAATATGAACAAGTTTCCAATTATTTGAAAACACAATTAATAAAATATTTCAACCTCATCAAGATCTTTATTTTATTGTCAATTTTACATGTTAGTAAATCGAGAGCATAATTTTTTGTAATATTCTATACGTTAAAAAATTGTGGTCTTATAGAAGATAAGAAATGACGAACATAAACAACTTAAAAAATTGTGATCTTATAGAAGATAAAAAATAAAAGCAAGATAGTCCCTACAAAAGTGTGTTTATTCAAAATAGAAAAAATAAAATAAAATAACAAACTATTATTTAATTTCAACCCGAGTATGTAGGTCAAACAAAAAATCATTAAAACATTAACCAACGAATCGAGTTCTAGAAAATCCGAAATAGATTTTTTTGTAAAAATATTAGTACTATTTGTTCAATTTTTATTGCTCAATTCTCCAAATCTAATCATTTTGTATTTTTAAAAAATCAACTAATATTTTATTGTAATTTATTTTTACCAACTAACCAGTAAAAAGTTTTGACATCACATTGTAGGAGCTAAATTTTGAATGTAAGTAATGTATGAGCTAAATTTTGAATGTATGGACAACCATGACACTTTGAAATATGGTTCAGAGCAGATCACGATTATTAGGTTAACAAATCGTTCTGGTCTAAAAATATTGATTGATATGAGATAAAGAAGGAAAGTCAACAAAATAACACAACAAATGTTGTGTATAATGAATTTAGAGTCTTATCATATTACCGATACAATGATGTATTTATATTTAAATAGTTGCAATTTATTCTTTTAATTTATTTGTTGTCTTTGTTTAACTTGAACAAAATTTAACTAAAAAAATATATGTCCGTGCGTTTAACGTACGAGTGTAAAACTAATTAATAATAAAATGAGACTTTTATACTTATAATTTTTAAAAATTGACTCTTTAAGTGAAATATTGCAAAATAAAATTGATGTATATAAAAAAAATATTATACTGGGGGTGTCGAACGTAAAGTTGAACATGAGTCGTCGGAGTTGGGTCAGGCTGCAAAATCTTCATCGTTGATGGATATTTGGCTATAATATGTAAAACAAAACACCGTGAGTCGGCAGGGAGGGCCCCCGCCAAAAACCCTCCGGCATAATTATCAGTACAATGTATATATATATAAAAGATAGCGTGGCCCCCATGTGTGTGTGGAGACAGTGTCCAAAAGAAATATAGAGCTCTCTTCTATATGAACTAAATGGGTTTATTTATACATGATGGAGTGAGTTCAGCCCGTTGTGCCTGGGCCCAGCCCAACCCTTTGAACATCATGTAAAAGACAGTGGGCCATTAAACGAGGCCCACACGCCATTGAGGCGGATCCAAAATATGCACATCTTTAGCGCCTACTCATTATTCTTTAAGATTCAACTCGAGGGTATGGAGTACTATTTGCTCGTGATTTTCTTTAATTTATCGGGATAGTCAAGGCTTAATCAATTTCGTCTTGGCAGACAAGATAACAGAAGTGCTGGAATGAGTCAGGGCTTTGGTCGCTTTTGACCACAATTGTATACTTTGATTAACAGATAAGCATGCAGAAGAAGCGCTTGAGCCGAGTAAACTCGAGTGGCGACACAATGCGAGAAAACGAGCCTTGAGTGAACTCGAGCAGCGAGCATAAATGTAGGAAGGCACACCTTAAGTAAACTCGAGCGGTGGGCACAAATGTAGGAAAGCGCACCTCGAGTGAATTTGAGCGGCGAGCACAAACACAGGAAGGCGTACCTCGAGTAAACTTGAGCGACGAGCACGAACGCAGGAAAACATGCCTTGAGTGAACTCGAGCGGCGAACATAAACATAAGCAGGCGCACCTCAAGTAAACTCAGGCGGCGAGCACATGACGCAGGAAAGAGCACCTCGAGTAAACTCGAGTGGCGAGCCTAAACTCAAGAAAGTTCGCCTCTAGTGAACTTGAACGGTGAGCATAAACACAAGAAGGCGCACCTCGAGCGGCGAACATAAACACAAGAAGGCGCGCCTCGAGTAAACTCGACCGACGAGCATAAAGATAGGAAAGTGTATCTCGAGTGAACTCGAGCAGTGAATATAAACACAAGAAGGCACGCCTCGAATAAACTCGAGCGGCGAGCATAAGCGTAGGAAGGCGCAGTGTACAACTCAACCGAGAGTAACACTTAAGCGGGAGGACAATGTAGAGCTCAACTACGAGTAAACTAGAGCGGGGAGTATAAGCGCAGGTAGGTGCTGTGTACAACTCTATCGCGAGTAAGCATGATGACAATATAGATCTCAACCGCGAGTAAACTCGAGCATGGATCGTAAGCGCAGGTAGGCGCGGTGTACAATTCAACTGCGAGTAAACTCGAATAGGAGGACAATACAGAGCTCAACCGCGAGTAAACTCAATCGGGGAATATAAGCGCAAGTAAGCGTGGTGTACAACTCAACCACGAGTAAACTCAAGCGGGAGTTCATTCATATCCACCCATTAAATGGTGTATGGGCTAACTTATACAGAGCAGCAGCTAAACCTCGTTTCGTTGTGGCAAGTCGTCACTCCAAAAAGTTGGCTCATCTCAATCTCAACCCTTACAATCTACCTTAGCTAAGCTTCGTTTCGTTGTGGCGAGCCGTCACTTCAGGAAGCTAGCTCATCTTCAGGAAGCTAGCTCATCTCAAGCTCAACCCTTATAGCATGAACAAAAGTTTGGATCAAACAACCCAAATCAAACACAACCCATTAAAAACCAATAAAATAATCAATTTGATACTCATTTGATTCAAAACCAAAAAATTCATACAACAGTGACACAAAATCCAATACTTTTACATATCTCATCATATTTATCTCTATTACTTTTTTTTATAAAGAAAATGGCTAAAAACTTGAAAAAATCATAGAAAAATTTTATAATATCAAAATGAAATAAACTAAGTTTCTATTTATAGGTAAAAATATATACTCTTATTCAGGAAAAAAATTAAAAAATAATAATTTATTTGACCGAAAATTGGCCAAGAAAAACATAGTGAAAAACTTTTTTGAAATTGTCATCATGGAAAGGACTTTCCTGGTGCGGCAGGTTGGTAGTAGGTTGTGATCCGTTTTTTTTTTAATTTTTGGTATTAAACGACCGTGTTTTGTGTTGTAAAAGGCTCAAACACGATCGTAAAACACGGTCGTTTTAGTGTTTAACCTCTGGTTTGATTTTTTTTAATATTTGGTTTTGATTTGTAGTTTGTATTGATTCAAATCAAATAAGAATTAGATTAAATTTTATTTAGATATATTGTTGTACGCTAAGATTTAATTTGATTCGATTTGATTCACTATTTGATCTTTCGTTCTTCATGCTCTTGCAATCTACCTTTTTAAAATTGACAAGCATTTGATGGACTAGGACTAGTACTAGTTGTGTTGAATGTAGTATATTTATGAAAACTATAGTGTAAAAATATACTCCCTCGGTTTCAGGCAAAGAGTTCACTAAACTATTTTGAGATGTTTTAATCTAAGAATCCATTTTAAAAAATTATACTTACAATATCTATAGTATTTCATCTTTACCCTCCACTTGTGTTGTAACCACATTATTTGTGCTTAACTATTTTTGTAATCATGACGAACTTTAATGACATTAATATATCTCTTAATAATTAGACTTTTCAAATAAGGATTCTTTGGGTGGAACAGAGGGACTATATTACTCCCACTGTTTCGAGCAAAAATTAAGAAATAAAAGTGTCATTTTATTACTAATGTGCTACTAAAAATATAATTTTCTTAAAATGTTTAACTTTCAAACGGAGACTCTTTCGGAACGGAGGGAGTGTTTCCTAAAATATTTGTTTATCTACTACATTTAATTAATTAATTTAAATTGAATTATTCACGATTATCCTCCAAATCCACCTTACATAATTCTCCAAAGTTCACTAATTATCTTGCTAGCTCCCCTCTGAGATTTTTTTTTGTATTTTCAAATAAATATATTCAATAATTTATACTTATAAGATAAAAACGAGACAACTAAAAGGGAAGATAATTCATTGGCCTAGTTTCTTTCATTTAGAAATAAATAAAATATAGACAAAATAGACTAGACAAAGAGACATCATGAATTTATAAACTTAAATTATGAAATATGAATTTTTATGAAAAAAAAAACTTGAATGGTAAATTCATTAATGAATATTAGCAGTTTGTACAATTGTTGATATTCTATATAAGCCTTTTCTACATTAAAAATTTGGAATTAGGTTTTTAGTATTGATGAATAGACATATTACTTCAGAAGATAAAATGATAAATCTTAAGTTACAAAGGGAGTTATAAATTAGTTATTTGATTCTATTTCTAGGCAAGCACATCATCAAGTAAAGTAATTATTTCAATGTGTACAATAATTACTAATTTCATTAATCATTAATAAATGTTGAGGATAAGTAAAATTAACGGTGGAAATATATAGATGCATACTTCAATGTTGAATCGTATATTGTTTGAAAAAATTGTGCATGTAATGAAATTAGACGTAGGACTTTACTTTGTATATCGTATTCTGCACGGATATAATGTGAAATATATATATATATATATATATATATATATATATATATATTTTTGAATAATAATATTATAATTTTTGGTATTTTAGATATTATGAATGAAATGTTAAACCCATCTTCCATTCATGGCCTAAAGACTTTTAATATTAACATCATTTTCTAACCATAGTGAAATACATATTTATTTGGTAATAATAATATAAGCCTTTTATCTAAAGACATTTAAAAGTTAAAACTAACATTAATTTTTTTCCCTATCTTTGACATTTTAACCTACCTTAAATCCCTTATATCCTACCATTTATGTCCTTGGCCACATTACAACTCATGAAAGACTTTTTGATTGGTGCATATTGATTCATATAATCATATGGTAATTTTATTCTGTAGTATTGATTTGAGTGCATATGTCGCTTTTTAAACACTTTTGTATGAAACTATTGAAACATGAGAATAGTTAAGAGTTGTATAAATTGTCGTTAAAGGATATTTTTGGAGACATATAAAGCAATTTAAATTGAAACTATTGAAACGCGATAGATTTCCTTATCTAAGGATAAAACTTTGTCTAAGTAGTTGATTGGTATCAGTCCAGCAAAATAAAATTAATTTCAGGAAAGCTTGTTGTACCTTCTTTCTGTTTGTATTTTATTGATTTCGTTGACTGACCAAATGCGACTTGTGTTGTATAGATTAAAAACATGAGAAAGTGTTTGGTAGCTTCGTAGTCTCGAGTGTCACAATATACTTGAAAGTGTCTAAAAAGTTTAATAGACAAATACACTTGGAATAATTATAAGTCGGTACATTTTTCAAGGTTTTCATCAGATTTAGTATCTTTTTTTTTCTTCAACTATACGAGTCTATTTTTGTAAAAAAATTTCGTAAATGCCCCTCCTCCTATACCTCCTCCTCCTCCTCATGTCCTTCCTTCTCCAAATTAATACTCCATATATACAACAGTTAACACTGCAACAACGAAGATTTGTCAAACAACGACTTCTTAGTTCCCACCCACAGGAAAATGCACCAAAAAACTAGAGATGAAAATTTGTTCGTCCTAAACAACTCTGACATGGCCACCTTTCGGCCAACGAAGAGTATCATGTTCAATGAAAAGTCTTCGATGCGAGCGTCAGGATGAATGAGAGACAGCCTTTGCTTAAATCTCTTGCCTATATTTTTCTTGGCATAGTCAACCATGGTGAATTATAGGGGAGGCCTACACTTTCTGATTCAAATGAACTTGTAGGGATTTTATGGGGATGCTCCTGGGCTATGCCATGGAAGCTTTCACCACTGTTCGTAGCCACCGCGTTAAAGGAGCGAAAGGTGAAGTGAAGTTAACTACTCCCTCCGGACCTATATATAAGCAAAATTAACCGATTTCATACAGATTAAGAAAGTAAGTTAAATTAGTTAAATTGTCTTGATTTTATATAAAACAAAAATATACTTACTAAAATACCCTTATGTATCTCACTCAAAACTGATGACAATTAATGCAATATTAACTCATTGCCATCAATTCATTATAGCTTCTTTTATAATTAGTGGCTCTTTGTGTATAGGGAATGTGCACACATCTTGAAAAACAAAGAATTAACAAAGGGTGTTTTTGGTACCAAACTTCTTGGAAGTTGTGAGTAGAGTTTAATATGGTTATTTTTGCTAATATTTAAGTCCACTAAAATTTGATATTTTTTACTTATATATAGATCCGGAGGGAGTACACAAAAAAGTTACTTGGAGGAGATTGGAAATGAAAGGCAAAGGGATGGATGGATCACTCTGATGATTTCTTCTCATCTTTGATCTTCCCAAGAAAGGAATAAGTCAAAAGAAGGAATAGATAACTTTAAATGGATATACGATGCCCAATGCTACGCGATATTTGACTGACTTTAATTATGATGACCAAATTTTGATGGACTTTAATTGTGTATCGTGATGCTAAATTTTTGTATTGTGATATCAAATTTTTAAATTGTGATGCCCAAATTTAAATAGACTTCAATTGTGCATTGTAATACTCAATTTTTGAATTGCGATGTTTTCATTTCGATGTCCAAATTTAGGCAGTGATTTTGTCTGCGCGCGTTTTTTCTTCATTAAGTGTATCTTCATCATTTTTCTTTAAAAAATGTACTTTAGCGATTTAAAACAAATATAAAAAACTTAAGTAGATATAATTTCATCAAAAGGTACCGAGCCGAATTTCTTCCAATACACTTTTAAGTGATTGTAGGTGCCATCACTAGGATGAAATCATGCTAGCTCATGAATGAGGTCCAATAAAATTTTTGCGTTGTTTATTACAGTATTATCAATAATTATCATAGTTCAAAATATTTATGGATAAATTCGGGTCGGTCTCTTTCTCAATATTTTAAATCGCTCTAGTCCACGATGTTTTTTTGGGTAATAATTGGACCGGTCCTCTTTCAATAATTTTTTACTTTTGCGGTGCCTTTTTTTTAAACCGAAAAAAAAACTTTTGTGATAAAAAGACAATTATGCCATTAATAAAATGAAATACTTTTTCTTTATCTCTCTTTTCTAGGAGTGTAAATCGGAACCATCGAACCACGGAACCGAACCAAACCAAACCAAACCAGTCGGTTTGGTTCGGTTTTGGTCGAAGACGGTTCGGTTTTGGTTTTAAGAATTGGAAAACCACACGGTTCGGTTCGGTTCGGTTCACGGTTTTTGGTATCGGACCAAACCAAACCGAAACGAACCAAACCACCCTATATTTATTTATTATATAATATACATTATATTACATTTATTAACGATTTTGAACCTTTGATTTATTATATATATATATATATATATATATATATATATATATATATATATATATATATATATATATATATGTGTGTGTGTGTGTGTGGATACTAAACCAAACAAAATCTTGATTATTGGTGAACTATTATTTCTTCTATTGTTTGTGTTTATTTTAGAATTTGTATTGTTTTATTTATGATCATTTGTTATTAGTAGATTATTTCCTAATTTTGATGTTAATTCCAAATTAAAATATTATTTTTATTGTTATTTTTAATGTTGGTTAATTTCATTAAAAATAATTTATATAAACCACAAAACCGAACCAAACCAAACCAAACCGAGTGATTCGGTTCGGTTCGATTCCAAGTCTTACTCGGTTCGGTTCGGTTTGAGATTTTTGGAACCACCAGGAGGCGGTTCGATTTATGATTTTGGCATAAACCAAACTAAACCAAACCACTTACACCCCTACTCTCTTCTGCCACTCTCTCTCTCTCTCTCTCCCCCTTCTCTTTCTCTTAGCTTCTCCGAGTTTCTCTCTCTCAGTAGGAGTAGATCCTAAAGATTTCAGCCTCATAACTTGACTTTTACAGGAATTCCTCCAATTGGTATTGTATCAGGGTCAATATGAGAACATGAGGGTATGTGGTAATTAATCCATTTCATTGAGCACCATTTCTTCGTGGGAATCCGAATAAGAAAACCAACATATAAGCGTCACTGTGGAGAAACATTGATCATGTTGCAGGATTGTGTAATAGAATATGATTAATCATTACGAAGCTTGTGTATCATGTTGTTGAAACTAAAATTTTAAATGGAAGCAATGTTGGAGACAAAATGTTTATCCCAAGAATGTCAATGGCTCCATCAGATGTGAGATTGTCTTTCAATTTCCAGAGAAAATAATTTCAATTTGTAGTATCATTTGCAAATTGCAATGATAATTAAAAAAAAGTCAAAGTCAATCACTATTTCATGTAAGACTCTTCTTAAAAAAAAACTAATTTTCAATTATGGTCAGTTATATGTCGTTATTTTTAGGGTAACAAACTGTTATGGTATGAAGATACTGATATGTAATGAAGATGGAAAACCAGTAAATAAAGTAACAAATGTTGTGTATAAAGAAAATTTTTAAAATTTATAATATTAATGATATAAATTTAATTTTTTATTTAAATAGTTGCATCTAACATTACTTTTCCTTAATTAATTCGTTTTCTTTTGTTTTACTTTTCGTTTTGCTTAAGTATATATTTAATTTAAAAAATGTATATGTCCGTACGTGTAACGCATGGTATAATACTAGTTGTCATTAGAGCCGAGGTAATTTGGAATCTTTATATATATATATATATATATATATATATATATATATATATATATATATATATATATATCGAGCGGAGAATCTTTTTTTATATATATTTTCTTATATAAATTTAGTTGAGGATCCAAAGGTCAATAATTTATCAAGCTTCAAATTGTGTCTTGTATCTCTCAAGTGCATAAGTCTATAATCGTTATAATATGTGTATGTATGTCATATTTGTACTTTTACTAATTAAAAGTTATACTCCCTCTGTCCCTAATTTATTGTCCTGGTTGATTCGGTGCACTGTTTAAGAAAACCTATTTGACTGAATTATTAATATTGGTTTAATGTGTAGTTTCTTTTAAAGCCCATGTGTATGTGGCTCATAATTAAAGTAGGGTGAAAAAGTAAGGGTAAAGTGGTAAAAGTGATGTTCTAAAAAGGTAAGTTTCAAAGTGGACAATTATTTTGGGACGAACGAAAAAGGAAAGGAGGACGATAATTTAGGGACGGAGGGAGTATATTTTGTAGGTAACATCTCGAATCAAGCTAGTTGCAACCTCAAAATATTGAACATATATATCTTCGAGATTAGTTGGGATGATGACATATCTTGTATTTGTGTGTTACATTTTTCGTGTGCTACAATGACTATGCATTGTAGGTTTTATTTTGATATTAGATTTTGTATCCGTGTCAAGCGTCAATATGAGACTTGATATACTAAAATTATCGAAACTTGGTCTGGGACAATGTAATTGAAGTTTTGGTGGAAAAAATAATATTGTTTTTTTTAAATATAATTACGTGTTTGTTGTTGTTGTAATTTTTATAATTTTTGCGTATCTTATCTATAGATGAAACTACAGTAGCATGAAATAAATTAAGCATATAGATGTTATTGCCCTTTGAGGACTTTTTTGATTGCCTTATTATTACTAGATAAGGCATTTTGAAAGGCTCTAATAAGCAAGCTATAATACACCATTTATAGATTAAATATTGAGGTATTTTGGAGTGCCTTAAATTAGCTGTTGAGACATTTGTAGGTGTTGTTTCAAAAGTTTTATTAAGACATCTGATGATAGTTAAATTAGTTTGAAACTAGTTTATACCCGTACGATATGGTTCGAATAATATTTTTTTTTGCAAAAGCTATTTATTATAAGATGATTTTCTAAACTTGTTATAAGTAATTAAAATTTTAAATTAGAATACTTTGAACAAAACTAATATAAATATTGAAATTGATCAATGAATGGGTAATTAAAAGATTTAAGTAGGAATTTTTTGTAGAAAAAAACTTAAGAAATGAAGTAATTAATAATTAATTGATATATATTAATTAGTAATTTTCTGGTGAGATTGATCATTTTAACAAAAAATCGTCATGTGGCAGTAGTAGCATATGTTAGTAGTAATTAATAAAAATTAAACTTTCATCCATCAGCGGTGTAGAATCTTTTTAAACAAGTAAATCAAGATGAGTATTCTGATTGACACGTGTCATGATCTAAGGACCGATTATGTAAAAAAAATATATATATATATATATATATATATATATATATCTGGTGAATGAAAACTTTATAAATTAATAGTTATTAAATATATAATAATAGAAAAAAGTTCACATAAACCTGTCTCGTAAATAACTTGTATAAATAAAATAGTATGAAAATGAAAATTTATGAGAATCAAAGAATTTTAGTCAAATTAAACTTGTATAAATTAAATAAAATACAGTATAGTTTTAAATTAAACTATATTTGACAAACAAAAATCTTTTCTTATTTTACAGAAAATTGACACGTGAGTCATTTTGAACTGCCTGGTCCAAAAGGCCCAAACTATGGTCACGTGTCCAGCACGCCTTCCCATGGTTACGAGTAAATCACGTGCATTCCTCATGACCCAAGCTTAAGTCATAAGCGAACAAAGACCAATCCATGACCGCCTAAGCACAATAAGCGAGTAGCCACCTACCTGAAGCCTGAGGGCCAAAAGCACAATGAGCACGCTCGTCTTATTCAATAACATAGTAACGGTTGTCTTGAACGTGGAGAGTTATTGCCGGGTGATCCGCCCCCACGTTTCAGATGTGGTCATAAATGTGTCCGCCTTTCATGCTCCTGCACTAAATGATCAGTTTCTAGCCCTCTAAGCTGGCTATATAAACCCCTCAAAATGGAGAGGGAAGGTACGCAAACATAAACTCTCGCTAAACTCTATCAAATTGCATACTCAAATGTGTGTAAGCTGATTTTCACGCGAAGAGCATTTGCTTACTCAAATGTGCGTAATTAAAAATTTTGCGTAGGAAATTTCTGTAGAAAAAAGAACTTAAAAAATAAAGTAATTAATAATTATTAGATATAGATTCATTAGTAATTTTTCTGGTGAAATTGATTATTTTAATTGAAGTCATCATGTGACAGCAGTGACTACTGTTAGTAATAATTAATATTAAATTTTTATCCATCTGCGGTGTAGAATTTTTTTTACACAGATGACATTTGAACACTACACGTGGGCAACCAAAATCTAAATAAGTGCTTATTTGGTGGAGCATTTTGACCAAAATGCTGGCAAAAAATACAACGTTTTCTCTTTTAAAATGTTTCAATGCAGCGTTTTAAAACGCATCGTTTTAAAAATGTACAGCGTTTTAAAATGCTCTAATTTGAGCATTTTCAAAATATTTTGCATTTACAACTACTTTGTTTATAAAAATTGTGTTTTGAAATAATTTTCCAAACATATTTACAAAAAAGGACTGCATTTTGAAAACACTACGTTTTGAAAAAGTTGTGTTTTCAAAACGCTGCACCAAACGTGACCTAAATCAAGAAATTTTTTTGTGATTAACACGGATCGTGATCTAAGGGCTGCTTGTGTAAAAAAGATTGTAAATGACAGTTGATGAAAATTTTACTTAATTAATAATTAATAGATATAGATTAGTAGAAAAAATAATTAACATAAAATTGTCCCGTAAATAACTTTTATAAATAAAATAGTATAAAGAGATGAGGATTAAAGAATTTATTTAAAGTTAAACTTGTGTAAATTAGATATGATAAAATTTGGTTTTAAATTAAACTATACTTGAAAAAACAAAAACAAAATCTTGTCTTATTTCAGAGAAAATTGACACGTGACAGCCATTTTACATAAAGTTGTCGTGATTTCTGTTTTAATAAAAGTTATAGATATATTTCTAAAGTGTTGCTAGTATGATAACCTTTCACATTTTAAATCGCTTTATGGGGAACTTGTAGGTAACACTACAAAAAAATATATCAAGGCTTGTACATAGGTCACATAAAGTGGTGGCTTCTTAAAACACTTGAAATAGCCTCAATAGTCAATAGTCTATTGATACTTCAAAATAAAAAACACATTGTCTATTTGCCTCGAGATTCAAAAAACCTAAATATGTTAGCCATCGAGACACTTTTAAGAGCTTCGATAAACAAAATATATTGTAGTGAAACATAATATGCATGTCACCTACACCAAAAAATGACGATACCTTAAAATAAAAACTAACAATGTCGAGACACTAAACGCCTATAGGAGGCAAAATAAAGTCGTGCACACATTTGATGAAAAAACTACAGGATCACCTTCTCCCAAGCTAATTAAACTTCACATGAAAACCTAGGCTTAAAAATGATACTAGCAAGTTCTCTATACGATCATGATTCTAACACATGAGTAAAATATTGAGTGCAGCAAAGTCAACTATTTCTTTTCTAAACAAGATAAAGCTATCTAACCTTTAGATAAAACTGACATAACCCACCATTTGACCATATCTGAAAAAGATGATATACATGATGCAAGACAACCTCAACGCTCGAGGAAGATCTGGACCCTAGTGCCTCGTACACCTACTGCCTCTTCGGAACACCGAGTAGAGAAAATCAACCGAGCTCTAAGGCCTTAATAGGATCTCTCCTTGGCGTTTTTTTTAACAAGTATTTCGCCCTCATCGAAGGGTTGACTTTTATGTTTATGCAATGATGTATGGAGGATGCATGTTTTTAGCAACTTTGAGATGTAGGCTTATCTATATGTACTTATATGCGTGTATGAAATGTTCATTTGGATGTAGTAAGTATAAGAGGCACTAGGAGTCCAATCTCTACTTGGTGTCCTGAGGAAGTAGTAGGTGTAAGAAGCATTAGGGTCCAGTTCTTCCTTGACGTATGAGGATTTTAGATGGATACCAGGGCCTTGTTCTTCCTCATCGTGGGAGGATTTTGAATGGGCACTAGAGCCTTGTTCTTCCTCGGCGTACAAGGGTAATATCCAGCTCAGGTTGAGCACAATTACGATGCCGAGCTAGAGCACAATATGAAGCTCAGCCGTGAGTAAACTCGAGCGGGGAACATAAGCGCAGGAAGGCGCGGTGTACTACTCGACCGTGAGTAACTTCAAGTGGGAGGACAATATAAAGCTCGGCCACGAGTAAACTCGAGCGGGGAATATAAGCGCAGGAAGGTGCGGTGTAATACTCGACCGTGAGTAAACTCGATCGGGAAGACAATACGTAGCTCGGCTGCAAGTAAACTCGAGCGGGGAGCATAAGCGCACATAGGCATGGTGTACAACTCAACCGCGAGTAAACTCAAGCAGGATGACAATATAGAGCTTAGCCGTGAGTAAACTTGAGCAGGGAGCATAAGCGTAGGTAGACGCGGTGTACAACTCAACCGCGAGTAAACTCGAGCGGGAGGACAATATAGAGCTCAGCCACGAGTAAACTCGAGCGGGAAGTATAAGCGCAGGAAGGTGCGGTGTACTACTTGACCGCGAGTAAACTCGAGCGAGAGGACAATAAGGAGCTCAGCCACGAATAAACTCGAGCGGGGAACATAAGCACAGGTAGGCACGGTGTACAACTCAACAACGAGTAAACTCGAGCGGGATGACAATATGAAGCTCAGCCATGAGTAAACTCGAGTGGGAAGCATAAGCGCAGGTAGGCGCATTGTACAACTCAACCGTGAGTACACTCGAGCGGGAGGACAATATAGAGCTTAGCTGCGAGTAAACTCGAGCAAAGAGCATAATCGCAGGAAGGCGTGGTGTACTACTCGACCGCGAGTAAACTCGAGCGGGAGGATAATATGAAGCTCAGCTGCGAGTAAACTCGAGCGGGGAGCATAATCGCAGGAAGGCACGGTGTACTACTCGACCGCGAGTAAACTTGAGCGAGAGGACAATATGAAGCTCAACCGCAAGTAAACTCGAGCGGGGAACATAAGCACAGGTAGGTGCGATGTACAACTCAACCACGAGTAAACTCGAGCGGGAGGACAATATAAAGCTCAGTCGCGAGTAAACTCGAACGGGGAACATAAGCACATGAAGGTGCAATGTACTTATGGCCTTATGGCTTGGTTTTCTTGAAGGTCCTCACCATGCCGATGATAAATCTTATTAAGACTTTAGAGCCCGATTTTCTCTATGATCCTTATCGATGACTACTTATCTTATTTTCATATCTATTTATCGCTAACCGAGTTCTAATTTGCCAATCAAGGATCAATTATATACAAGGGTTCCTCGCCAAGGTTCAAAAATTCTGCTACATAAACTTTTTTGGAATTCAAAGCAAAATCTCAAAACCCTCGTCATCACAAGAAAGAACTACGAGTAGATTATACTCTTTACCCTCGATGTCAGCCATGAGGGATAAGGAGTGGGGGACTACTGAAGTGCACCAAAATATTAGGCTCGAAAAGATAGCCCATAAGAGGACTCCAAAAATATACTTAGAAGATTGGGCCAAGCACATACCCAAAAGAAGGGCCCAAGCCCAATTAATCTACTAAAGCCCAACATGGGAAGACCAATAATATAGACTTTTTTTTTTCCTCCCAGCAAGGCAATGAGCAGTCTCCTTTCCTCTCCTCCCCTCCCTCACGATTTACATACATATACATACATCTTCATTTTACATAGACAATATACTTATTATGACAACGGAGGGTCTTGGGGGACACCCCCACCCACTTACGGTGCTTCATTTTGCACACATTACAAGCCAGATATCTTACCACGACGACCATCGCCAGACCACGAATCCGGCGACCTCGACATGACGTCACTTTCGACACCCTGGACACGACACAACAAGGTCACCACATTTTTGGCGTGATCAGTAACCGACTCATATAAAAGTTTAAGCTATTCGAGGTAGACTCAACAATGTATATCAATTTTTAACAGATTTTACTATGGTACTTTCAAATTGATAGAGAGAGATATTGTATCATTAATGTGATGGATATCGTAGTTTTGAGTATTACTTATATTCTATCAATATTCACCTAATCCGCTAAAATAATACATATATAAATATATACTCTCACCTAATTTTATTTTGTGGATGTTTGTAAATTGCTCCAATTTTGAGTTGGGAATAAGAACACATTATACACATTTGACATAAACCACCTGCATGCAATAGACCATTCCCAAACAATGATTACGAGTCATATCAATCTTCATTTTCCATAATATTCTTTTTACGAAGTTGAAACAAACGTACCACCCCAATTTTGTTATTTTTAGAGGCACGTGATTTTTTTTACACTATGAAAGAGATACTGATACTAAATGTCTATCAAAATTACTTTTTTATGTTATATTTGAAGTTTCTTAAGCGCCGTCTCCTGGATTTTTTGGAAAAGCTCAGATGAGCTTCAAGAATCTTCTTCTCCTCATCTACTTTGGAAAGCTCGGTGACTTTGGAAGTCACAGTTTCTTCACTTTATTTCAGTTCAGCTCGAAGGCTGTTGACTTGTTCTTCGAGGGAGTTTTTCTACGAGGACAACGAGTTGGAGGATTTGAGATTGTCGATCAGCTGGTCATACAGGAGCTCAGTTTTGCTGGCCATCTGAAATAAAAACAGTCAAGAATAAGAGCACACAGTGATACTTAGTTTTGGTGAAAGGTATGAGAATTGGTTACCTCGGTCATGCACATTCCAATCTCTCCAATAAGAACTGAGCTAGGAAGCTCGGTACTTCTTCTTCGGATGCCGGTGTGGCGGAGCCTTTTCACCATCCCGAGACCAACAGTGGCCGCATGCCCGCCACGCCTGTTTGTATTGAGGTTGGCCAGGTCGGGTACATTGGCCACTTCAACGATTAACTGGGTCGCGAGCTCATGGGTTTCTGGCATCTCAAAATTTTCCCTTTGCCAAATGGGTGCCTGCGAGCTCGATGCTTCAGCCGGTTCACTCTGGTCTGTCCGCGACCTGGTTCTTCTTTCGGTTGGAACTTCGGGGGCAGGTCGTTTTGATGATTGCGTGGCAGGAGCAATTGGAGTAGGGGCTGGAATTGCAATGTCAGCAGGGGTAGGAGTAGCAATGGCTGCTCGGTTTGTCTCAGTCATTCGGCCAGATCCCCGTCCAGTATTGGTAGCAGGAACCGTTGGAAGGCGAGCAGGCTCCAAACCATTTAGTGAGAAAGCGGGGGTGCAATTGGTTCCAGCCAGCTCGCAGTCTGGGCAATCGCTTGGGAATCTACCACCGTGGCAATTACCCCAGTAGGGATGAGGTACTTCGGCATCCATGGTAACTCTAGGCTTGATTCCTTCAACAGGCCAGCTTAGTATCCCGGCCAGTCGAAGCAAGGGGGAATCAGAGGTGAGGGCTACCCAGTCCAATACCCAATCCTGCCCTTTCTTATCTTCCCTGACTCCAAGTAATTTCCTAAAAGCTTTTGCGAGCTAGGGTTCTCCTGCTCGAAAAGCATTCTTGTCGTATTTGGCAACTGCTAAGTTCTCTAAGTATGGAGCGAAGGGCCACCCAACTCGCGATTCAACAAACAGTGCTTTTCCGTCCCAGGAGTCGACTTTATTGGGGCCGTCGGATAGAAGCTTGAAATAGTTGGGGTTAGAACGGCCAGTAATGCGCCCACTCTTCTTGTCCATGGAAAAAAGAAAGAATTTTCTGAATAAAGCCATGATGGGCTCGAATCCGAGCAGCCGGCAGGTGACAGTATAGGCGACCAGGAATCTAACTGTGGTGAGGGTTAGGTCGCAGGGCAAAGCATTATTTGTAAGAAGGAATTCGACAAAAAAAGGGTCTAAGGGAAGTCTCAGGTCGACCAGAAAAAGTCGAAATAAAACACCATCCTGTCTCCTTGGAAATTATGCCCGGTCTCTTCGATGTCCAAGTCGAAGGCTCTCACCCGGTAATCTTTGGGGTCCATGCCCAATGAATAAAACCAAACTGAGACCTCGTCCTCGCTGGTCAAGTCATCCCATTTAAGTGAGGCAGGTGTATTGGTCGCGATGTTTTTGCCTTTGGAAGTGCTGGTTGTTATGTGAATGAGGTGTGGGTTACTCGAGCTGGGGAGGTTATGTTGGGCTGGTTCATTTTGCCCGGGGTCTCCTTGCTCGTTTCTGGGTGTATCCCTGGTTGTGTTTGGAGGGTCTATGGTTTCTTCTGTAACGCGTGGACGCTTTCGACGGATCAAAGAAATTTCTTCCAGCTCGGTCTCTTTAGAGCTGGAAGATCCTGTATCCGAGCTCTCATCGGCCTTAGTGGGAGCACCATGGTCATAGCTACGGCCTTCGATTTCTGAGTGGGTTTCGTCGCTGGACATCCTACAGAAAACAGGAATCGAGGAATACACATTAAATCTTGCTCGGGTAATTAGGCAAGAACAAATCAAGTAAAAAACCCATGGCAAGAGCCTATCCTAAGATCGGTGAACGGGGCACCGGCCAGGTATTCCTTGATTCCTCTACAGAGTGGGATAGGTTCGTAACAGGTAGGGGATCAAGATGGACAGAGGAAAAGGGTGTTGAAAGCTTAAGTTTTTGACATATATTTTAGCCTTATTCTATAACAAATTAAACACAAGTCATTCAGAACGGCATCATTGAACCCTAATATGAGGGTTTAGCAAGGAAGAAATAACGGTAAAAGCATGGATAAAAATTGCGATCAGGATTGAGGAAGTACCTGTTGATGTAGAGGAATGAAGACTGAAGATCTTGGAAGCTTTGTTTCGGCTTGAGAACAAAGGCAATTAGGTCCGGCACCGGTGAGATCTCTAAGTACAGAAGTGAGGAGTTCCTGGTTTTGAAATCTTTTGAAACGGTAAAAGTTCGAAAGGGGGGGATTCTTTCTTTTATATCAACGGAAATCGTCGGTTGGGGTTATTCCGGAAAAGTTTCATCATTAGGGCTCGGAAATCGGGGCAACATTTAATGATGTGTTGGGAAGCGAGCCTGTCTGAGTGCAAATGGCGATGGATGACGACTCATCTTTTCAAAACCCTTTGGACTGGCATCCATTTATAAATCTAATCGTGGGAAACTCGATGCATTTATAAAAAGTTACATTTCAAGAACGATGCGGCCTGGGGATTCAAAGTTCTTCTCCTCGCTCCGAGTATAAATACTCGACAGACAAGGAGTAGGGGGCTATTGAGCTGCCCGGCCCAATAGGCCCAAGACACAGGCCACGTGCCTGGCACATCTTCACCAGTCACAAGCAGAGCACGTGCACTCCAAGGTTCAAGGCACGGAGAAATAGGCAGCGACCACTAATTTATCGCGAGCTGGGGGCTTAGCCTCCAACGGGTAAGGTTACAGCGAGCTAGGGGCTTACCCAGCGGACAATAGCGTACAGCGAGCAGGACTTACCATGCTCGTTGATCAAGGAAACGATTATCTTGAATGTGGGCGGTTACTTCCGAGGAACTTTCCACCACCACCATGATGAGACCATTATGTCGGACGTGGTAGTTATTATGGCAGTTAATGTACCCGCCAGATACGCCACCACACTTAATGAGCAGTTACACTCCGGCACCAGCTATAAGAACCCCTCAAAATGATGGAGGGAGGTACGTGATTCTGATTAACTAGCCTAAACTCTGCTAAATTATTCACTCAACTAAGTGTTGGGCTAATTCACACGCCGAAGGGCTTTTGCAGGGAGTGTCCCTGCCTAGTTTATTGTTTGTGCTTGTTTGCAGAGTTGGGTCGTGAAGATCAATGATAAGTTGAAAGTCAGATATCTAATTTGAAAGAAGCCCAATGTTCCCAAGATATATTTGGACGCATCAATTTCCAAGCATTGTGATTCAAATTTTATACCTCAAAAATGTTCCATGAATATTCCATATTATTCTCTTTAATACATATGTTTATTTCATCAAATTTGTGACAATAAGCAAAACAATTACGTTATTTATTCAATAGTATATCTTCTATTAGAGAATAATATATTTATTATCTATAGGTTTCATATACCCTACTCCAAGTGTAACCCTAATTGTAACTCTCCCTATAAATAAATGATTCAATCAATAGAAATGTTATACCGTTATTCCTAAATTTTATTAGTTTCTACATCTTACACGTTTATATTAATGTAATCTATTTCTTATCTTTATGAAGATTTATTTCACTTGTCTTATCTTTAAAATTTATTAAAAATAATTTTAATCATACAGATGACTTATAAGTAACAATATAAATAGAAACAAATGATGAATTGATTACAAGATATATACATACATAAAATAAATAAACCATTTTATTGAATATCAAAATTTAAATAATTTATTGAGTATCGAAATTAATATAAAACATAATTTGTTTGGCAAAAAAACTTGATGTTACACGAAGTTAAGAAAACAAGCAAACAAAAAATAATTAAAAAAAAGATAGCTCATGCTTGGACTTCGTCATTTATTGCACAAACAAAAAACTTGATGTTACACGAAGTTAATATAAAATATTTTTTTATTTATTTTTCAAAATATTTTAAAAAAAATTTAACCCGTAATTTGCGGTACTTTTAGTGCACTATAGTTTTATGGTTTTAAAAAATATATATTATACATGTCAAAGTTTTATGATGATGTTCTTTCGCATTGAATTTCACTTTCTCACAATTCGACCGGTAAAATATGATGGGTCGAGTCAATTCGATCCGTTAATATATGATAGGTCGAGTCAAAGAGATCCGTCTTATAAAAAATATCTTTAAGACAGTCATTCCTAAATTTTTATCTATTGTAATATGACAAACTCTAATACTTGTGTTTAAGAGTTTTCAAAAATTTAGGAAAAACTATTGTAAGAATATTTTTTATAAAATGGTTCTCTTTGATTCGATCCATCGTATGTTAACAAGTTGAACTGTGTAAAAGTGAAACTCAATGTGTAAGACGTTCTCAACTCTAATTAATAAGATAAACATAAATAACTTGCATCTTATTTGAGTTTGGATTTAAGTACATTAATATGTGACGTTGTTCCGGTTGCGAGATCTCAGATACTACATTTGATGACAAATCTACTCCACTTGAGTAGTATAAAATTTTCTCTAGGCAAAAGAAATAATTGGATTGAAAAAGAAAACTTTTTGGGTTTGTATCTGTCAACAAGGTCTTTCCTAAATTTAGTGTCTAAACGCAACATTTAAATCTTTAAATGTAACAACATTTAATGTATAAAATGACTTAAATATCCCTTTTAACATTTAATAGATATTCACTTATGGATGTTTTATAAAATATCTGCTACACACTTGCGGATGTTTTATAAAACATCAGTAACGCCCTAGCGGATATTTGACAAAATATTAGCAAGTGTATAGCGAATGTTTTGTCTGAAATAATTTTTTTTAAATAAACGGCTTTTTGTTCGTAATTGAAAATTAAAAAAAAACCAAATCAAAATCAATCCAATTCACATGTGACATCATACCTTAACAATAGAAACCGAATCAACAATGGTGTTTTATAAAACATCCGTAAGTGTATAATGGATGTTTTGTCCGAAATCGAAAAAAAATACGGTTTTTTGTTCCTAATTAAAAAGAAAAAATAAACCGAATCAAAATCAATTCATATGCGATATCATGTCTTAATAATGGAAACCGAATAAACTATGACACGTAATCAATATTACATGAAGGGAGGAGGGAGGGGGTAGTATAGTTTAAATGTGAAGAAGGATAGTGAAATAATTTTATATTTTAAATGATGTTACATTTAAATATTAAGTAGCGGATATATTTGTGTGTAGACGATGTGGGTTGTGGAGGCCTTCTAGGTGTTGCTTCCTGTGTATGAATCATGGGAGAATCTATTTATGCAATCCGCCAAGACTTTATTCCCTTTTTAATCATGGGACAAACGATGGCTACGTGGTTAGTACTGTTATCAACAATAAACGTTTCTCTGTTTTAGGCTGATAGAATTCACTACTTTGGCAGACTTGTTGGTTATGTTCTACATGCACCATTAAGAGCAGCAAATATATTCTAGGTTAGGAAATCTTGCCAAAATCAATTTGTAGTTAATGGGTTTATCATTCTTTGTCCTGGCATAGTGGTGCAGTAGTTGATTTTACTTGTGCTGTGGAAAAATTATAGTTCTTAGCTGATGGTTAGGGCCATGTCAACTTGTGTGATGTTGGTTTCACTCCATTCTTCTCAGCCCAGCTCGTCTATTCTAATGCCATGTAAGGAAATCTCATCTTTGTTATTAGCATTATACAATAATATTATAATTATTAAGTTTGCAAAATGCAAATTGTTATAAGATGTTTACTTGGATTATTACAAGATCTTGCAGTGATGCTTAGGTGAGTGAATTCAATATATTAAGTAGAAAATATATTCGTACTCAGGCAATGTGGGTTTTTGGAGGTGCTTATTTTTGTTGCTAATTTTCTCCACACTCCCCACCCCCTCCCTTGTTCATTATTTTGCTTAATCTTTATCAATCTCAATAATCAATATCAATAAAACCTGCTTTTGCTTTAATCTTTCTCTGTTAAAAGTCCTTTGTTTGTTTGCTGTGTTTGTAAAGGCATTGAGTCCTAAAGGAGATGGAGTCCTGCCAATTGCCGGAATGCTTAATGAAAATGGTGTGTACAGAGCAGAGGGTATTGGCCTTTTATCGAAAAATGGATGTGATGTTGTAGTTTCATGGCAAGGCTTTTACGTCTGTGAGTTGTAATATGGTGGGGAATGATTTCTATTGTCGGCAAATTGCTTAATTGTGTGACGTTATTGTTTTGGCGGTTAAGGGATGATGGTGGGGAGGGTAGATAGAGAAAGTGTAGGCGACAAGGACTCTATATCTATTGGAGAAACCCTTATGGAGAAGAAGCATTGTTGGAGATGGCTCGAGGAAATGACACTCAGTATGTATTTTCCTTTACTTACTGCTTTGTATTGTGCTTATTTACGCACATGACATGGGTCTTCACATGAAAATAATTTTCTATTCTTTTTTTTTTAACACACCCATAACCACATGATCTTGTAGCATACATACAAACTACTTGGAAAGCTTCAACCTTGGAGTTTTAGAAAGGGGGGACAGAGTATACATACAAATTACTCCTAAACAATGTTGTTTTGATGTTAATGTGTATGCCCCTACTGAAAAATAAAAAAAATTAAGAAAGACAAAGTATGAATAATAACAAAAAAAAAAAAAACAAAATGTGGGCTGAACTAAGCGGCTCAATGTTATCAGGTATTCACGCTTGCACATGAGTGAGGTGGTCCGGACCTCGCAATGGACCTAAGATTTCACCCTCTATGGGTATGCATGGAGAGAGCTTTTATGCTATACATTTTTATTTTAATAGAAAGAAATATGTATATATAATATCCAAAGCTTTGATAATATTCGAATGTAAAATAAACTCAAGTTTGATTTTTTCTAACCAACTCTAAAGCTATACTTTAAACTTTAATATCTTCTTTATTCAATTTGGACAAATTAATATACGATTTCAATATCTCACGGAATTGAACATAATATGACTTTTAACTTTGTCATTAAAACAACGAAGAAAATTGTGCCTAAAGTTGCAAAATTTTCATCAAATGTATTACAATTTTTCAACACGATTAAAAAATTTAATCTTTGTTTTTTAATAAAATATTGTTAAATTTGTGTCCCTACTGATAAAAAAATTGGTCATGCATATACAAAGTTTGGTCCTAAGCCCGAGCGAAGGAAGATGGTTGCACAGCATAAAACTTTGCGAGACTAACATAAGCTCAAAATATTTTTACAAATACATTTGAAATAGTTTCTGAGATTTAATAAAAATATTGTCAACGATATATAAGACATATATGCATTTTGGCACCCAAAAGAAAAGGTAGAAATATTAATATTCATTATCCCCCTCTGTCTGACTCTCTCTTAAAGAATGCTTGGTATTATCCCACATCAAGCTTTTACAAATTCTGTCAATTCTTTATAACTCTTGGTCAAGTGCATTGCAGTTGCCGAGCCAGTTCAGTATGGGCTTGTAACCCTAGCTACATGGGGGCATTAAGGCTATTGATGGGTTTAATGTGTGGATGGTCCTAAGTGCCGCACAGAGCCACGGACCGCCTTACGCCAAAATGGTCCCAGACCTAGCTACGGGCAAATCATATCCACAAAGGCAACAACCCTACAATTGAATCCTTTTTAATTAAAGGTCATTTGACAAAAAATGATACTAATAAAAAACAACTATTAGTAAGTAAATAGCCATAGTCAAGACTTTAGAGAAGAGAACGATAAATTAGAAAAACATGTAAAACCTAAAAATGACACTTATTTTTGATCAATTTCGTTGCTAAAGCGATAATTATTTTGGACTGGGGGGGGTAGTAGTTTATTAGCTTATATTTAAATTGTTACAAAAAACATATTCACTTTGTAATTGTTCATTTTCAATATATTATTTTCACCGATTTACCTTGCAATCCTTCAATTTTAGTGTATTATTTTAACCAATTCACCTTTTATTTGTGGTTCTATCACAACGGCGTTCTCAAAATCAATAACCTCACACAAGTGAATTAGTTTTCACCTCCATATCTCTGTTTATCTTGAATGGTGAGATATCTTTTGTTTAGTGAGCCACCCATACTTCCCCATAGGGATAAAAACGTCATTACAGCCGAGCAACGTAAGATCGCCCAAGAACCCGCACCGCTAAGAAATAGCGGACCATCACCTTTGCTCACTCCGTAACCAAAGTGAGGGGACTTCAGTCAACAATGCCTGCTTATATCATGTCAATCAAAACTTGTAAGCTCGTTATTAACGGGCCATAACCAACATACAGTCTACTCTAAACGGACCATAACACACCAAGACTGCCTACTAATCCATACCACGTGTGTTTGTCCACCTTGATTTTATTCACCTTTTAAAAAGCCATGTGACGCAACTAACTCTATTTCGTACAACCCCAATCTTCCCACTTAAAGGTACACACCGACTTTTACATCTTTATGTTGTCAAATTAAGCTTTCAACACTTTTCTCTCTCATAACAATCACATACGCCGGATCGGGTAATCGTTGATCATTAATCCAGATCTCCAGTCCATCAATCGAAAAATTATTGTAATACTTTCTTTATTTCGGGCAAATAGTCTACTATTTCACAATCAAGCTATATAACACAACTAGGATTTAAAGGTGTAGCAGAGGCCACTTTTATTTATATGAATTACGAAATGCCACAAAGGAAGTAGTAGAAAGGGTAATATTCCTACAGGTTTCATCATAGTTGAGGGAAAATGCTTAAATCTGATGTGCTACATTAAAAGTACATATCGACAGACTACAGTTTTTTTTTTTTTCAACTTATTTTTGCGAAGTAGAAATACCTACTTTTTCTCGAATAAAGAAACGAGTTACCATTGCATCAATAACGTGCCATACGATAACAACCATAGGTTGTTTATGAATTTTACGAGTATATATTACAAGTATTCGTTGTGAAAGAAGTAAGATGTTTAAAATGATGGGTTGTACGAAGGAAACAAAGCTTCATAATGCGAAGAGAAACTCTTCTCTCTTATCCCTCTCTTTTGGCTACAAAGAATGCTTTGTTTAATCCCACATCAGCTATTCATCAAAAGAGTCAATTCCTTATAAATCTGGATCAAAGGGGAACAAATCGCTGAGTCCAGTTACGTGGGCTTGTAACCCAAGTGGGAGCATTAAGGCGATTGATGGGTTGAAGTATTTGTTTGGGGATCCGCGAAGTGGAGTCGGGCGCTACAGGCAAGCATAACCCGAGTATTTGACTCGAGAAGGGGCTTTAGATTGATCCACGGTTAAAACTAGCGCCCGAGTTGAAACCGTTGGGCCGATGTCGCATTATCATAATGTGGCGGAGGTAAATCAGATCCATTTGATGGCGTATGGGCTGGCTTATTTCAGAGCAGTAACTTTAGCCTCTTCTGTTGGTGGGCGAGCCGTCACTCGTGTAGTGGCCCATCTAAATCTCAACACTACAATCTGCCTTTTTAAATGTTATTGGATGTAGATAAAATATTTAATTACTAGTTTAATACCCGTGCGTTAAATATATATATTTTCAATTAAATTATACTCAGTTAAATTATAATCAAGTAAAATAAAAACGAAAAATAAAATTAAAAGAAGAGATTATTTCAATGAATAGCCAAATATCATTATTTGATTCATTTGATTAAAATTTATTATGAATGCAAAGAAATATGTGTCAATTGATTAACAATAATAAAATAAATAAATTGGAATAACTACGGTTTATAAAAACTAAATAAATAATTAAAATGAAAATACAAAAATGTGTATCGCGGTGTATTGATTTTCAGTGGCAATACGTTGATTTGGATTCGCGATGCATCAATTTAGAATCACTATGCATCGCTATGAATTGGAAATAGACCAGTTTGAATACGAGACATCGATTTAAAATCGCGATGCACTGCTATGAAATGAGAATGACAATTACACAATTTTGAATCATGCATGACAATGTACGAACTGATGCTTATCGCAAGAGTGTCCGATTCATTAAAGGTATACTTGTTCTTTCACATCAAAAAAAAAAATTCGGGTTAAAAAAGTATAGTGGACAGCGGTTGAATATCTGTCAAAAGAGACTGACCCAATTTTCACCATATTCTAATCAAACCTTTAAAAGACTAAAAATATAAATGGGTCTAACGTGTTCATAACTCGATACATATTAATTGAATGATAAAACTTACTCTAAACAAATTTAATTGACGATGAGTGATTGAAAATTGACTCATAATTTTATTTATACTGATTTAAGCCCGTTTATGGCTCATTTCAATATCAATAATCAATAACAATTAAAAAGAGAAATTTAATCTCTTGGCTTTGTTACTCCGCCACACTCACCAATAATAAAACGACATCGTTTTAAAGTATATATATTTAAAAACTCTTGTCTTGGGTCTCATTACTTCTTGTCATGATATCTATTCCGGCAACCTTGCCCTCTCATCGAAGAAAAAACAAACTATTAACCCTACTTATGAAACCAACTCTCATTTTAGTTTTTCTTCTTCACTCCCTTTACTCATTATCCCTCTCCACATTCTCTATCCTCGAAAATATAGAACTCTATGAAGGGGAATCATCAAGATAGCTTTCCAAGTAAGAATACTTGGGTACTCTACAATTTGATGTAAATCTGACTACTTTTCAAACACATCAGCAAATCAATTCGTTCATGATTAAATGGTCAGCTCATTTTTTCGTTAAAAGAGAGGTAATTTTGCACTACCGAAACATTTCCTCTTTATTAGAGGATAAATCATGTTGCAATATTGTTTGTTTCGTTTTGTTATTTACCATTATATATTTCTTGTTACTTGAAGTATTTGCTAAATTTATTTATTTCAAATCGATATATTTTTTAGATCTGTCAGTCATTTGTAATTAATCATGTACATTCGTGTTTTAGATGAAGTTTTGATATTTTTTTAAATTTTGAATATGATGAAATGGATAACAAAATTTTAAATCTATATATTTTTGTTGGTCAGTCATATATTTAATATTAATAATTAGTATTTGTAATTTTGTTCACAATATTTCTTTTAAGAACTTTGATCCAATAATATAGACAAAAGAATATTCATATATTATATTTAGTTATAATGAGTTGTGAGTTTTTTGTGATTTCGTTGAAAGTATTTGTTTTAATAATTTTCAATCTGGTGAAGTAGACAAAAAATCATGTATATATATATATATATATATATATATATATATATATATATATATATATATATATATATATATATATATATATATATTTATTTATTTATTTATAGATTAGTCATTCAGTTAGAATTAATTGTGAGTATTTGTGATTCACTTCAGTGAAATTTCTTGCGCAAGGTCATCCATGATTTTTCTGAAGTTTATTTGGCAACAATGGAAAACAAACAGTTGTATGCATAAAATGTTGTGTTTGGATAACAAAGCAATGAATGCAGTGGTTCTAATTCCTAGGCTCTAGTTTCAAGGAGTTATAAATATTTGAATTTGTATTATTTAATTATAGGATTCATTAAATATTTGTCATAAATAGGGGGTTACTATTTTAGGAATGCAAATTTTGACGAGAAATTACTATTTTTAGACTACTCAGGTTATATATATATATATATATATATATATATATATATATATATATATATATATATATGATTGAATGTTGGGACTTTGGAGAAGAGAATGAAAAATTAGAAAATTTTAAAAACCTAAAATAACACTAACTTTATATCATTTTTTTTGTTGCTAAAACTATAATTATGTTGGACCGGAGCTAGTAGTTTATTAGCTATTTTAAATCGATACAAAAACATATTCACTTTGTAATCTTTCATTTTTAATGTATTACCGACCAATTTATTAAGCAATCGTTCATTTTTAGTGTATTATTAACGGGATAGTTTTTCTTTAGTAAACTTTTATTTTGTTGGGTACAACGAGTATAATGATTAGAATGATGACAACACATAAATGAGCCAACCAACGGCCTAAAATTGTTTGATTTTAATTTTTTTCACCAAGGGTAGTACAACATATTCACTACTCCCTTCTAAAATGAGTATCTATTTCAAAATGCTTCGCGACTACTAGCGAATACATGGACCCCATGCTCAATCACTAATATAAGTCAATAGTACTAATTACATCATAAAATACTACACGACTACTAGCGAGTATTTAAACACTATGTCTTATAACATACAATGTTGTCACTAACTATATATGAGTATTAAACATTAGATAGCTCAAGAGTAGGTCAATGACTCTACTACACTGACAATACACCAATTTGCTATCAATAACAATCTATATCATCCATAAACCTTATATTTTAATTAATAACTATCAAGTACTCAAATGGTGTACAAATGATGATAAGAACAAGTTCTCGTTCCCGCTATACATATTTATATCAAACAATACTTACGAGCACTTTAACTCTTGATATAAGTCTCGTAACACACACACGATTAACTTAATCTGGGTTAACAACTCTCCACCACTATCACACCCAAGCTTACGAGTCAGGGGTTTCAAATCAAGTGTAATAGCAAGCCATTAATGCTTACTACCTAGCAAAACATCGTATAAGCATATGGATCAAATACCCAAATTAGATAACTTAGTTATCTTAAATGCTGACTATGATAAGTCACAAATTCAAAAGTCATTAGCTATTAAATAGTTGTAATACTCATCCATTGACATATAGTTATTTGGATTAACATATTATTTGGTCTCTGAACTATCCACGAAATATGCGTTTGGTCCTATCATTTTTTTCGGTATGCGTTTGGTCCTTAAACTTGAGTTTTGCTGTGAGATTCCCCCTCAAGAGGTTACCGTCAGTTTTTCCGTCAAAATTTATTTGAAATCCCAAATTTGTCCTTACGTCTTAGGGCATCTTATGAACCCAGATCTCCCCCTCTCTCTACCTCTCATCTCTCACGATCAATCTCCCCAAATCCTCCATAGCCCCAAGTCACTTGAAAGAGTTCTGGATCAAGACTGTGAGCGATTATGTCGTAAAGGTCACCGATGATATATATCAATTGGATCATCACTTTTACAACTAAATACTTCTCTCTCCCTCTCTTGAAGGCTCCAACGATTATTGTTGCTACTGAAATCTCATTCGTAGAGAGTCGTTCCTCTCTCTCTCTCTCTCTCTTCCCCTCTCTCTCTAAGTTTATATGCTCAAATCTCTCAGAAAGGTCAATTAGATATGTTCATCTGTACTGTATATTCATGCAATTAATTTCATTTTCTCATCAATTTGCGTTTTTTCTTGACTAAATGTTGCTTAGCTAGTAGAATTGCTATGGTCGAACCTCACAAATCTTAAACATTTCTTCTTCATCGCCGACCCTAAATCCGTCATAGCCCCCAGCGACTGCCCACCTACCCCCCGGCCAAAAACCCCCTGCGTCTGCCATCGATCTTTCAGATATGTCTGTCTTTCTTCTAACTCTTCGCTGTGAATGGTCCGACATCGATACGCTCAGGTTAGACAAGTTCCACTTGCTCATTCGGTGTTTTGTTAATTTGGTTTTTGAACTGCTTCGTAAGAATGATTGAGATTTGAATTTGACTGATACTTTGATGGATATTTTGGAAAATACGACCTTTGTGTCTAATGATATGAAAGTTTTGGTTAATGGGGTAAGTTATCATATTGTTGTTGTGTTTCTTGAGGAATTGAAAGGAGTTATTTGTTTGGTTTGCATGAGCAGTTCTTGAAGTTGGAGAAGGAATTGGAAATTTCAAGGGTTGTGATTGAGATTCCTGTAGTTAAACATGTAGATGATGATGATGAGGTGTTTGGGTTTTCAACCATTAACATTACTATTTATTAAGGGCAAATTCAAAATTTTAAATAAATTTTGACGGAAAAACTGACGGTAACGCCGTGAGGTGGGAATCTCATAGCAAAAATTGAATTTAAGGACCAAACGCATACCGAAAAAAATAGTGGGACCGAACGCATATTTCGTGGATAGTTCAGAGACCAAATAATATGTTAATCCTAGTTATTTATACTAATAATTAGTACAAATCTACCAGTCATTCAGTACAAACATACGAACATCCATTAATTGTTACAATTTCACGTAACTGAATTTCAGATAATATTTTCTTAACTTATCGCATCTGTTCAATCCTCAATTAACTCACTGCTAAATATTCTCAAAACATAATATATTCAGCTTATGAATAATATCATTTAAAATACTTTAATTCTCTGTCGGAACTAAACTACTCAGTTGACTCAACTATTAGTCAACTCCAATTTGACTTCGTAAAGTCAATTACAAGGCCACAATAATATTCTTAACATGTAAGGACTAATATATCATTCCCTCATTTCATATTTTACTATCATACATACAAATTAACCCTACAGGGTCAATTATAATATTACAACACTTTTGGGTCACAACCACTAATTATTAATTAGCCCATAAATATCAAATAACAATTTCTTACTATCGCATCGTAATATTTATAAGGGTATAATCATTTCCCAAATAAATACAAACATCATAGGAGTTAGTTACGCTACCACATATAATTTATTTCATTCAACTGGACTCCATAGAGTCAATTATCCTACGAATCAAGTACTGGAGCGTTAATAATTACAGCTCCATAATTTTTGGATCGTAAAATATCTTTTGTAGTATCACCCTATATCATTCCTATAGGTTATTTTACCGATTAAACGGAGTAATTATTTACTGCAAACACATATATCAATTACCCGCTCAAAATAATTAACAAGTAGTATATTTTCTACCTGTTAACTAATATATTACCGCAGAAACATCTTAAATAGCACATATTATTGCATACATAAACAAACAAGTGGATTAGTAACTTACCACCTCCGAAAAATATTGGTGGAAATACAAAATATTATGGTACAAATGTAGCACTCAACACATATAATATGCATGCGGAGTTAGAATAAAAAATGGGTAAATATTTGATAACAAATCGAGCGTGGAAGATCGAAACTCCAAAACATCATCTAAAATGACGCATGACTGCTTGGGAGGAAGGAGAACCAAAGTAATTAGTCTATCTCCTCATCATAGGCTGAAACTAATATAAATGGGGTAAATGAGCTCAAAGCCCATGGGTCCCAATAGTCCAATAGCCCAAACGCTATCCAATAATTTCATTCAACTTCAAATACATGTCTGGACTGATTTATAAGTCCAAAACTTACAAATAAGATATAGTTAAAAAGCCCTTGAAGTCTTGTTTCTAACGCACCAAACGGGTCTCAATTCCAAGTTTTCTACACAAAACTGTGGTCGTTTTACTACAAGGTTGTTTATGGCCTACAGGAATACGCGGCCCGAGCTAAAAATTGGATTCAAGCACGTGTAATGCCATACAAAACTCATTCCAAAACAATTCCAAGTTAATCCTAAAGGTCTCTTAGTCATTTATGGTTGAACATAGGGTCAACTAAGCCTAAAATAAATATTTTCGAGCTTAACGTGTATTTTCTGTCCACGGTGGTTATAAATAATAACAAACAAAATCAAAGTCTCATTGTGGACTTTAAACACATCACACATCAAGTCCAACATATTTTGAGCCCAATTGAATTTTTATAAGGCAATTACCCAAGTCCAAAACATAAAACACATTAATCATAACACGTAACACATAATTATTCATGTTAATACACCCTAATGACAATTAATCAAATATGTAGTTCTTGGGTGTTACATGTGGTGTGACCATAATTAAAATAGATAGTAAAAGTAAGGGTAAAGTAGTAAAAGTATTTTTCTAAAAAAGAAAGTTTTGAAAGAGAACAATTATTTTGAAACGAACAAAAAGAGAAATAAGAACAATTATTTGAAATCGGGAGAGTATTAGATTTTTAATAACTTTCTCAAATAAAAAAGAAAGAAAATATCGTTGCTAAAAGCAAGATATAAAGCAGAACAACTTAATTTAGAAATTTCTTCATGAAACAACAAAAGTTCAATCATAAGAACAAGTGGAAGAATATAATTCGTGACAACAAGATATTTAATCTATAACTATTATTGAAACATAAGTCGTTGTTGTAATGTGGCGGCTTTCTGTGAAAAACTAAAAGTTTTAAAGAGGTTTTGTGATGTCAGTGTTACCTTCAAAATGGTCAAAGTTTTTTCTTTTTTTTCAAAATCGATTAATTTAAGATAAAAATTATAAATCTAATGAGATAAGATAAAATATATAAAACTAATTTGATAAGATAAAACATATTTAGGATATAGTTTTACTAGAAAATTTATGATAGAGATTTAAGATTTTGTTTTTATTTTTTTTCAAATATTGTTTAATTAAACTAGATTTTATCCTATATAATTTATACAAGTTTTATTTGACTAAAATTCTTCAATGTCCATCTCTTTTCATTTTCATAATTTTTAATTTATACAAATTATCCACGGGATAATTCTATGTAATTTGTTCTTCTACTAATCTTAGTAATCTATATCTATTAATTATTAATTACTAATCTATTAATTATCTATTAACTGTTATTAAAACAGCAGACTTCTGTCACATAGCGACTTTATGTTGAATGCTTAAAGTTTTAAATGAATTATGTGCTTCCACGAGTTACCTTCTTGTAAATTTGTTATAAAAAAAAATCGCTGCCAAAAAATTAAAACCAGATAGATTTTAAAATCAATGCCTCATTTATAAATGGTAAACGTTTTTTTTTTAATTTTTTGCTACCAAAATTGGTTTGTATGAAATAGATTTTATCACATTTAATTTAGACGTGTTTTAGTTGATTAGGACTCCAAATTTTCATGATAAAAGTGTTTTTTGTAAATAGATTTTACCCGTGCTCATAGATTTTAATATTTCAGTTACATTTTTATGGTAAAAGTTTTTTTCTTTTTTCAAAATTGATTAGTTTAAGATAAAAATTATAAATTTAATTAGATAAGATAAAAATCATAAAACTAATTTGATAAGATAAAACTGATTTAGGATATAGTTTTACGAGCAAATTTATAATAGAGATTTATGATTTTGTTTTTATTTTTATTTTTTTTCAAATATCTCTTAATTAAACTAGATTGTATCCTATGTAATGTATACAAGTTTAATTTGATTAAAACTCTTCTATTTCCATCTCTTTTAATTTTCATAACTTTTAATTTATACAAATTATTCACCGGAAAATTCTATGTTATTTTTTCTTCTACTAATCTATAATTATTAATTATTAATCTATTAATTATCTATTAACTATTATTACAACATAAGTCATTGCTGCCACATGACAACTTCCTTTTTTTAAGGAAGCAGAGGCGGCACTCTGCGGGGATTTATTAAAATAACAAAAAAATACAAAACTTGAGGGGGACAACCAGCATTGCCCGTATAAAAAGGAGGACGGAGGAGCCTGACATCGAAATTGAAATACAAATAGAAATTAACAAAGGTTACGGCGAAAATTATAAAAACCATGAGAATCCATACACATAGCTTGTTTGATGTCATTGAGAATCCATACACATAGCTTGCTTAAAGTTTTAAAGGAATTAGGTGCTTCCACGTGTCACTTTCTATACAAATTTATTTTTTTTTCCTAACAAAAATTAAAGAAGGATAAATTAAAGTTTAATACTAGTATTGTTTAAGAGTTTCCAAAAATTTAGGAAAAATCATCTAAAAGATATTTTTTATAAGACGATTTCTTTGACCCAATTCATATGCGATATAATGTCTTAACAATGGAAACCGAATAAACTATGACACGTAATCAAAATTACGTGAAGGGGGGGAGGGAGGGGGTAGTATAGTTTAAATGTGGAGAGGGGTAGTGAAGTAATTTTACCTTTTAAATAGTGTTGCGTTTAAGGTTTTAGTGTTACGTTAAGGTATTCTGATTTTTATCTATTGAAATATGACGAACTATAAAATACTAGTTGTGTTTAAGAGTTTGCAAAAATTTAGGAAAAATCATCTAAAAGATATTTTTTATAAGACGATTTCTTTGACCCAATTCATATGCGATATAATGTCTTAACAATAGAAACCAAATAAACTATGACACGTAATCAAAATTACGTGAAGGGGGAGGGAGGGAGGGGGTAGTATAGTTTAAATGTGAAGAGGGGTAGTGAAGTAATTTTACCTTTTAAATGGTGTTACGTTTAAGGATTTTAGTGTTACGTTAAGGTATTCTGATTTTTTATCTATTGTAATATGACGAACTCTAAAATACTAGCAGTGTTTAAGAGTTTCCAAAAATTTAGGAAAAATCATCTAAAAGATATTTTTTTATAAGACGATTTCTTTGACCCAATTCATATGCGATATAATGTCTTAACAATGGAAACCGAATAAACTATGACACGTAATCAAAATTACGTGAAGGGGAGGGAGGGAGGGGGTAGTATAGTTTAAATGTGGAGAGGGGTAGTGAAGTAATTTTACCTTTTAAATGGTGTTACGTTTAAGAATTTTAGTGTTACTTTAAAATATTCTGATTTTTTTTATCTATTGTAATATGACGAACTATAAAATACTAGTAGTGTTTAAGAGTTTCCAAAAATTTAGGAAAAATCGTCTAAAAGATATTTTTTTATAAAATACTAGTAGTGTTTAAGAGTTTCCAAAAATTTAGGAAAAATCATCTAAAAGATATTTTTTTTATAAAACGATTTCTTTGACCCAATTCATATGCGATATAATGTCTTAACAATGAAAACCGAATAAACTATGACACGTAATCAAAATTACGTGAAGGGGGAGGGAGGGAGGGGGTAGTATAGTTTAAATGTGGAGAGGGGTAGTGAAGTAATTTTACATTTTAAATGGTGTTACGTTTAAAGATTTTAGTGTTACGTTAAAATATTCTGATTTTTTTATCTATTGTAATATGACGAACTATAAAATACTAGTAGTGTTTAAGAGTTTCCAAAAATTTAGGAAAAATCGTCTAAAAGATATTTTTTATAAAATACTAGTAGTGTTTAAGAGTTTCCAAAAATTTAGGAAAAATCATCTAAAAGATTTTTTTTTATAAAACGATTTCTTTGACCCAATTCATATGCGATATAATGTTTTAACAATGAAAACCGAATAAACTATGACACGTAATCAAAATTACGTGAAGGGGGAGGGAGGGAGGGGGTAATATAGTTTAAATGTGGAGAGGGGTAGTGAAGTAATTTTACATTTTAAATGGTGTTACGTTTAAAGATTTTAGTGTACGTTAAAATATTCTGATTTTTTATCTATTGTAATATGACGAACTATAAAATATTAGTAGTGTTTAAGAGTTTCCAAAAATTTAGGAAAAATCCTCGAAAAGATATTTTTTAAAAGATAATTTTTTTATAAAACGATTTCTTTGACCCAATCATATGCGATATAATGTCTTAACAATGAAAACCGAATAAACTATGACACGTAATCAAAATTACGTGAAGGGGGAGGGAGGGAGGGGGTAGTATAGTTTAAATGTGGAGAGGGGTAGTGAAGTAATTTTACCTTTTAAATGGTGTTACGTTTAAGGATTTTAGTGTTACGTTAAAATATTTTGATTTTTTATCTATTGTAATATGACGAACTTAAAATATAATGTCTTAACAATAAAAACCGAATAAACTATGACACGTAATCAAAATTACGTGAAGGGGGGGGGGGAGGGAGCGGGGTAGTATAGTTTAAATGTGGAGAGGGGTAGTGAAGTAATTTTACCTTTTAAATGGTGTTACGTTTAAGGATTTTAGTGTTACGTTAAAATATTCTGATTTTTTATCTATTGTAATATGACGAACTTAAAATATAATGTCTTAACAATGAAAACCGAATAAACTATGACACGTAATCAAAATTACGTGAAGGGGGAGGGAGGGGGTAGTATAGTTTAAATGTGGAGAGGGGTAGTGAAGTAATTTTACCTTTTAAATGGTGTTACGTTTAAGGATTTTAGTGTTACGTTAAAATATTCTGATTTTTTATCTATTGTAATATGACGAACTATAAAATATTAGTAGTGTTTAAGAGTTTCCAAAAATTTAGGAAAAATCCTCGAAAAGATATTTTTTAATAGATAATTTTTTTATAAAACGATTTCTTTGACCCAATCATATGCGATATAATGTCTTAACAATGAAAACCGAATAACTATGACACGTAATCAAAATTACGTGAAGGGGGAGGGAGGGGGTAGTATAGTTTAAATGTGGAGAGGGGTAGTGAAGTAATTTTACCTTTTAAATGGTGTTACGTTTAAGGATTTTAGTGTTACGTTAAAATATTTTGATTTTTTATCTATTGTAATATGACGAACTTAAAATATAATGTCTTAACAATGAAAACCGAATAAACTATGACACGTAATCAAAATTACGTGAAGGGGGAGGGAGGGGGTAGTATAGTTTAAATGTGGAGAGGGGTAGTGAAGTAATTTTACCTTTTAAATGGTGTTACGTTTAAGGATTTTAGTGTTACGTTAAAATATTCTGATTTTTTATCTATTGTAATATGACGAACTTAAAATATAATGTGTTAACAATGAAAACCGAATAAACTATGACACGTAATCAAAATTACGTGAAGGGGGAGGGAGGGGGTAGTATAGTTTAAATGTGGAGAGGGGTAGTGAAGTAATTTTACCTTTTAAATGGTGTTACGTTTAAGGATTTTAGTGTTACGTTAAAATATTCTGATTTTTTATCTATTGTAATATGACGAACTATAAAATATTAGTAGTGTTTAAGAGTTTCCAAAAATTTAGGAAAAATCCTCGAAAAGATATTTTTTAAAAGATAATTTTTTTATAAAACGATTTCTTTGACCCAATCATATGTGATATAATGTCTTAACAATGAAAACCGAATAAACTATGACACGTAATCAAAATTACGTGAAGGGGGGAGGAGGGGGTAGTATAGTTTAAATGTGGAGAGGGGTAGTGAAGTAATTTTACCTTTTAAATGGTGTTACGTTTAAGGATTTTAGTGTTACGTTAAAATATTTTGATTTTTTATCTATTGTAATATGACGAACTTAAAATATAATGTCTTAACAATGAAAACCGAATAAACTATGACACGTAATCAAAATTACGTGAAGGGGGAGGGAGGGAGGGGGTAGTATAGTTTAAATGTGGAGAGGGGTAGTGAAGTAATTTTACCTTTTAAATGGTGTTACGTTTAAAGATTTTAGTGTTACGTTAAAATATTCTGATTTTTTATCTATTGTAATATGACGAACTTAAAATATAATGTCTTAACAATGAAAACCGAATAAACTATGACACGTAATCAAAATTACGTGAAGGGGGAGGGAGGGGGTAGTATAGTTTAAATGTGGAGAGGGGTAGTGAAGTAATTTTACCTTTTAAATGGTGTTACGTTTAAGGATTTTAGTGTTACGTTAAAATATTCTTATTTTTTATCTATTGTAATATGACGAACTTAAAATATAATGTCTTAACAATGAAAACCGAATAAATTATGACACGTAATCAAAATTACGTGAAGGGGGAGGGAGGGGGTAGTATAGTTTAAATGTGGAGAGGGGTAGTGAAGTAATTTTACCTTTTAAATGGTGTTACGTTTAAGGATTTTAGTGTTACGTTAAAATATTCTTATTTTTTATCTATTGTAATATGACGAACTTAAAATATTAGTAGTGTTTAAGAGTTTCCAAAAATTTATGAAAAATCCTCGAAAAGATATTTTCTATAAGATGATTTCTTTGACCCAATTGGATCATGTGAGGAACTTGTAAGTTTGCAAAAAGGTAACTCTTGTGATACCGGCTTTACCCTACAAGGTTTGGCTTCATTGTTGTAAGGGGTCACTTTACTATATTAAGCAGCGAATATATTTGTGTGTAGATGATGTGGGTTGTGGAGGCTTTCTAGGTGTTGCTTCCTGTGTATGAATCATGGGAGAATCTATTTATGCAATCGCCAAGACTTTATTCCCTTTTTAATCATGGGACAAACGATGGCTACGTGGTTAGTATTGTTATCAACAATAAGCTTTTCTCTGTTTTAGGCTGATAGAATTCACTACTTTGGCAGACTTGTTGGTTATGTTCTACATGCACCATTAAGAGCAGCAAATATATTCTAGGTTACGAAATCTTGCCAAAATCAATTTGTAGTTAATGGGTTTATCATTCTTTGTCCTGGCATAGTGGTGCAGTAGTTGATTTTACTTGTGCTGTGGAAAAATTATAGTTCTTAGCTGATGGTTAGGGCCATGTCAGCTCTCGTCTATTCGAATGCCATGTAAGGAAATCTCATCTTTGTTATTAGCATTATACAATTAATTATTTTATTATTTTATTAAGTTTGAAAAATACAAGTTCTTGTAAGATGTTTACTTGATTCATTACAAGATCTTGCAATGATGCTTAGGCAAGTGAATTCAATATATTAAGTAGAAAATATATTCGTACTCGGGCAATGTGGGTTTTTGGAGGTGCTTATTTTTGTTGCTAATTTTCTTCACGCTCTCCCTTGTTCATTATTTTGCTTAATCTTTATCAATCTCAATAATCAATATCAATAAAACCTCCTTTTGCTTTAATCTTTCTCTGTTAAAAGTCCTTTGTTTGTTTGCTGTGTTTGTAAAGGCATTGAGTCCTAAAGGAGATGGAGTCCTGCCAATTGCCGGAATGCTTAATGAAAATGGTGTGTACAGAGCAGAGGGTATTGGCCTTTTATCGAAAAATGGTGGTGATGTTGCAGTTTCATGGCAAGGCTTTTACGTCTGTGAGTTGCAATTTGGTGGGGAATGATTTCTATTGTCGGCAAATTGCTTAATTGCGTGACATTATTGTTTTGGCGGTTAAGGGATGATGGTGGGGAGGGTAGAGAGAGAAAGTGTGGGCGACAAGGACTCTATATCTATTGGAGAAACCCTTGTGGGTTTGACGGTGGTGGAGGGTGGAGGGGAGGGTAGAAAGAGAAAGTATGGCGGCAAGAACTACATCTCCATGGGGAGAAGAAGCATTGTTGGAGATGGCCTGAGGAAATGACACTCAGTATGTATTTTCCTTTACTTACTGCTTTGTATTGTGCTTATTTACGCACATGACATGGGTCTTCACATGAAAATAATTTTCTATTCTTTTTTTTTTTTAACACACCCATAACCACATGATCTTGTAGCATACATACAAACTACTTGGAATTTGGAAAACTTCAACCTTGGAGTTTTAGAAAGGGGAGACAGATTGATGAAGATACAAAAGGTGTTATAAATATAGGAGTTCCATCAACAATAGAATCCAGTTTCGTAAATAACGATTTGCAAACACTATGCAAACTACGTGGAGTAGCTCAGTTTGTTAGAGCGCATGTTTGTTTAGCGTGAGCACCGACCCTAGAAAAGCACTTATTAGTTGATGGAATCTCACTCTTTTATTTAGATCTGACAATTGGGTGGGTTAGGATGAATAACATGTTGCAACCTATTAGAACTCGAATATTAAACAGGTCAAAATGGGTCAACCCATCTTAAAATAGATTTTTTTTCCCCCAAAACAATACATTTATAGAGTACAAACTATCATGTCAAAATGGTTAACTGGTTCTAAATTGTAATTGTCATGTCTACTATTTATCATCATTCACAAAGATTACATATTGTAACAAGAAATAAAAATACATTAAATATTATATCGAATAGGATAATATAATTTTTTGGTCCCTGAACTATACCAATATTATGCGTTTGGTCCCTGTACTTTTTTGTAATGTGTTTGGTCTTTAAAATAGGGTTTTAGTAAGAGATTACCCCCTGACGGGGTTACCGTCAGTTTTACCGTTATGTTTTTTTTTTAAAACCCAATTTTACTCTTAATAATATTAGTGGTTCAAAATAAAAAAAATGAAAAATAAAAAAAGAAAAAAGGAAACAGTAACATAACCATTTACAGCCTTCCTCCACAAATGACAAACCCACAAACCCACCGTTCTACTCCTTCCTTCCCTCTCCTAAGCTTTCGCCATTTACAGCCCATGCTCCGGCCATCTCCATCTCCGGCCACCTTCTGCTCCGGCCATCTCCACCTTCTATATCTTTTTTTAAAAAATTAATTTCCCCCAATTTCAAACCCTAATTTTGAATAATTCGTACTTGATCTCATTTCTTGAAATTATTGCAGATGATTTTGGAAGCCGTTGATTCACTCAACAAGAAGGACGGCTCAAACAAATCCTCAATCTCGAACTACATCGAATCAACTTACGGAGAGGCTTGATAACAATGCAACAATCAGTGAGCCGCCCAAGCGGTTTTCAAAAGACGTTGTTAACAGGTACCTGAACTTAATGAAGCCCATGTATATGAAGGCGTCGAAAGGACACGCGGCCTTGTTGTCTGAAAATTTGACCAGCATGAAGGACATCGGGGAATTGCTCCTAGTGAAGAACAATTACTTGAGACCCGACCCGAATTCACCCGGCCCGTAAACGGGCCGTGGGCGCCCCTCCTAAGGTCGAGATCAGCAAATGGATGTTGCTGCAGCTATGGAGAGTAAAGGTCCGTCTAGAGGTAGGGGTCGACCGAAGAAGGATCCGAATGCGCCTCCCGCGCCGAAGCAGGCTAAAGCTGAGGCTGAACCAGGTCAGATCGATCGCTAGATTCCAGACATTGTCTTAACCCTAGCTCAGATCGATCGCGATTCAATAGAAAAATCCCAGGCTTCAATCAGTCGAAAGACGAAGCGATCCATTAGATCTACTAAGCTTAACCCTAGCTCACTCTCTTACAACCCATTATCTTATGGAGAAACCCTAAAAGAAGAATTGAGGAGATCAATTACCTGTTCTCGGAATGATCAATTGAAAAGGGATGAGTTGAATTGATCAAGAGAAACCCTAGAATTAGGAAGACATCGAAGTTGGATGAGGAAGACCGAGTAAAATGTGAGTTGTAAATTAGATGACGGAGCATGCAAGTTGAAATAAATGGGTTTTGAGTTATGGGGGAAGAGTATCAAGGGGGGGTGGCAATTGGTTTTGAGTCGAGCATTGATTTTGACCGGTTAATTATGAAGGAGGGACCAATAACCTGATTTTTTTTTAATTTTGAACCACTAACATTATTAAGGGTAAATTTGGAATTTCATTAAAAATTTGACGGCAAAACTGACGGTAACCCCATGAGGGGGTAATCTTTTAGTAAAACCCTACTTTAAGGACCAAACACATTACAAAAAATACAGGGACCAAACACATAATATTGGTATAGTTCAGGGACCAAAAAATTATATTATCCTATCGAATACAATGGGGAGTTCATATATAGATGTAAAGCAATTTGGAGCAAATAATAGAGCAAGTTCTTTCCTTTGTGGAATGGCCTGCGTTTGGATAAACTCAAACAAGCTGAAATGGATGTTAATGAGTTCCTTTCCTTTATCCTTATTTAAGTGTCTACTTAGTCTGGTTATATACTTATATAAATAACAATTCATAAATGAACTCTAACTAATTAGTAATCAAAGATGTTCCATAGCCAGTGAGCCCATCCTCCTTGATAAAAGTAATCATTAACCCTCCCTGATTTTTTAATTTTTTATAATTTTAATTCAATGGTTACGACTTACGAGTCCTAAGATAAAGCTTTATACACGTACGTTATTGTAGGGAATGTATGGTCTGATTTATTTAAGTCTCCGGCAATGTATGTGTGTGGACAGAATTGAAGAGGGCAGTCTTCCAAACTTCAATCACCGGGTGAATCACGAACACGTTGCTGTATCTCGGTAAGGGCAGAAAGAGGTTGTGCAGAAAAGTGGAGAGTTATCAGTACCAAAATCTGTGATTTCATGCAGTATATATGTGACAGTTTGGGGATGGCGGTTGGGAGCGCTTGTTGTCAAACAGACACAACCGTAGCTTTGGATGTCCGAAATGAACCGGTAGCAAAAGATGAGGTCCAGTCCAGGCAAGCAAGCTGGCCGAGCCGGGCGGGTGTAGACACCCAATTCCTCGATATGCGACATGACAAAAATATCAAGAACTGTTAAAACATTAACAAATGTCAAGTTACAGGGTCAAAAATGCAAAAGGACAAAGCAGGATGCGCAAAAAGACAAAATTGCAGGTACCAGGGTGTCAAAAGGGGACCAAGTTTGAAATTTGGGCACAGCTCCCATAAAGAATGGGCATGGCGCCCAAATTGGAGTAGGGTGGAGCCCAAATTTCTCTCCAGCCACTGTTCATCAAGTTATTTGACGTAAAATGCAATTTTTCAGGCGCAAGGTACAACCATTTGATGCACGGAAAGGAATTAGGCGTGGTACCTAAGGATTTGGGCACACGCCCAAATTCCTATATATAGCATGCCTAAAATACTCTCCTCGCAATCGCTCATCAAAGATTTGCCGTAAAACACAACCGATTCAAATAAGACGGTAAACCGGGTTGATGCGTTTGAGAAGAAAAGAAATCCCACCGATGTCCCTAAATCCTCCTATAAATACTGAAGGTCGGCTCCTCATTTCAGCACACTTTCCTTCGTAAAGCTTCTCCGCGTTAACGTTACGCTGGAGAAATAGAGAGCGGTGTGAGATAGTGAGTGATCACCTCAAAAGCCTCGAAACTCCGCCAAACTTCCTCCAAACATAAACCAACCGAAGTAGAAGTGTACCTTAGCCCCCCGCCTAGGTATCCACCCTTTTTCCCCGATCCAAAATCTTGGAAAGAGCAGCTTGCTCGCTCGATTTAAAAGGCCAAATCGCCGAGATAAGCCGTTATTCCGCCTCGATTTCAACAACCTCAAGCCAACAAACAACCAAACACAAACAAGTACTCTGCCCAAACCCCGAGGCCGAAAGTAACTTTCAAGAGCAGTCACGCTGCCCAAAGTCACACAACACACAACACACAACACACAACAACGACAAAAAAGACTCTATCCCCCTCGGGACGAGCGAGCACAACCCTGAGTCAGGTTTATTTTAAAGTCTTTTCATTTTGTAATAGTATTATTTCCAATCCGCCCAATGTAGTCATATAAGCGCCAGCCCGCCCGGATTTAATTAGGAAATAGTACTAAATGTAGCCGTTATTATGGCCAAATCTTTTCAAATGTATTTGTAATTATTTGTTTTATTTATTCATTAAAGTCTTTATTTGTAAGAGTATTATTTCAAATCCGGTCCAATGTAAATATATAAGGCTTATGCGCCGGATTTAGTTAGGAAATAATACTAAATGTAGTCACTTATGGCCAAATATTTTCAAGTATATTTGTGATTGTTTGTAAAAGAGACCGCTTGCAAGTCCAGAAATAATATAGATGTAATGGATGTATTTGTAGGCGCTTAATGCTTTATTTATCTGTTAAATAAATATAACAAAAAGCATACTTTAGCCAAAATCGTTTTGAGACCGAAGGGCGAGTTGGGTGCCTAGCACCTTCCCAACTCGTAACTTAGCCTCCGAACCCGTTTTTATTATCTCTGGTTTTCTTTTTTAGTTTTGCTTTATTTTTGCCTTAAAATAAAGATGGCGACTCTAAAAACATTTTGGATCCAGGGGGCCTCGCAACATCTTTCTTTGCACTTTCAATGCTCTCCCCAAAAAGGGAGAATGGGAATGGAAAGGTGATGTATTCCTATGTCCTCGGTATCCCCTAAACAAGGGATAACTTGACGTAGAAAACCCAAAGCACTCATAGTGATCCGAAATAGGTCATAAGGCTATTTTCATAAAATCCATAGTGGGGCGCCGCAACATCTTTCTTTGCACTTTCAATGCTCTCCCTAAACAAGGGAGGATGAGAATGGAAAGGTGATGTTTTCCTATATCCCGGTATCCCTAAAAAAGGGATAACTTGACATAGAAAATCCAAAGCTCCCATATTGGATCAAAATCCACTAAAGGCAACCGAGGCGCATTCCAACGCTGCTTATTCCGACAAAGACTCCTCCCGCACTTTGATTTCGTCCCTCCCCTAAACAAGGGAGGCCGGAACGGAGCAGTGGATGTCACCGCATCCGACGGACGCGCACCCTATCCATGCGGCGGGCGGAGCACAATCCCTGAACCCACAAGGCGACTGCTGGGGAGATCGCTTTTATTTTAATGAATAAAAATGGAGGGCTAGCCTCAGTAACCAAAACTTTTTTTTTTGTTTCTGGCTAAAGTATGCTTGTTATATTAATTTAAAACAGTCTAATATTTCGTTCCTTTAACATCCGTGTATATATTTGTGGATATGATCCTCCATCTCAAATAGCTTCATTTCAAACAACATTGGATATACTTGAAAATATTAGTATTTTTCAAAAAAAATGAAAAAGAAAAAATATATATATATATATATATTTATGTATGATATATATGTAGTGTTTCTTTTTATTTCCGGGCAGCACAACAAAAGGGCCGGGGCTTTATTTTTCAAAATCTTTTCATTTTCGGCCTTATATTATTATTTCTTGCTTTATTTTCATTCTGCAAAATATATATATACATGCATTCATTCTGTCATTTTATTTTGGGGAGTAGGGCCCATTTTCTAGAAATAAATAGATTCCCCGCTTTTCTTTCTATTTCTTGATGGTATGCTTGCTTGCTCGCGCTTAAGCTAAAAAGCCGAGAAAATCCACACACAATAGCAAGACAGGATATATCTGTTTTATTTTCTATTTCTATATCTGAAAAAAAAAAACTTCTTTTTTTGCTTTTTGGATACCGCACACACGTGCACATGCATATAAAAATATTCCGAACTGCTACCCTACACCACGGCCAGCCTACCCCCTGTGTGAGAACCCAAACCCATTACTTGTTTTATACCTTAATAACATGTTTGTATTATGCCTTAACATGTTAGATACTTCTATTTGTCCATGTCATGCTCACATTAGAGTATTTCGTGCCTAGTTGCTTGAATACCTTCTATGCATTGCTTGCCTTGCCGTTGTACTTTGAGTGTTTGCCTTAGCATGTTTAGCACTCAACCAAGACTTGTTAGAGTTCTATTGTCTTCCATAGATGACCTAGAACATTCACCTCGATCATAGTAAGCTTGGTTGGAAGTTTAGAAGCCTTCTTGCTTTGTTTTGGCCTTAGCGATTTCCCTCGTCTCCCGTATTGCTTGTATTTTCGTCGTGCGATGTGTTCATTGAGTTCCCGGCCTTGTATTCAAGTCATAACCATGTTTAGACAAGCCTTTTCTATGCCCAAGTTATCTTAGTTTTATTGATGTTTGATTCGTGTTTGATTCGTCAACCAATCGTCGCATGATTCGAGCCTTGTCCTACCTTGTTCCGGGTGTTGTTCGGGTGTGTTTCTGACTTGTTTTGAGTTGTGTTAGACCCTAGAATGGTTGCCCATAAGTTTGGGACCATTTAGGACATGTTTAAGTCAAGTTTTGGAGCTCCAGAAGCCCAGGCGCCCGCATGGCATCGAGTGAGGCGCCCGCCCCAAATGCTGAGAGCAATTCAAATTGGAGACAGCCCCAGAGGTTGAGGCGCCCGCCTGGGGAAGGCTGAGGCGCCCGCCTCAACATAAAATCAGCTACGGGATTTTTCCCCCTGTTCTGTTATGTCCGACTTTTGGCACTTAAAACCCCTTCCTAATTGACCCTAAACCATCCTATTAGACCCTAATTGAGTGGGATTAAGCCTAACCTCAATCAACCTCCACTTGACAAGTGGATTTGGAAGCCTTCTCCTTGTGACAAGTGGATTTCCACCCACTTCATGCAAAATATAAAAGCCTCCCATTGTTTAATCAAACTTAAAAACTCCATTTTCATATCATCTTCTCCTCTTTCTTCCCCAAGTCTTGTGTGTGTAGAGAAAGGTGAGACTAGTGTGTGTTGCTTCCATAGATTGAGCTCCCGACCTCCGATTGCCAAACCGAGACCACCGAAGTGAAGCTATCGTCGAGGAGCACGTTTCCATCCGAATAGTTTGTGCTCATTCCATTTTTTTTCTTGGGTGTAAGGTAAGCTATTGATTCCCCTTAGGATGTATGATAGAAATGCCATGTCCCCCTCTTCTTGTAATTCCCATGCTTCTACCATGCCCATGCCATGATTGAGGATGATTTGATCTTTTGAGAATTTGAATAACATGTTCATCTTGTTAATTTAGTCCTATGCCTAGAATTAATTGTGTTCTATGCCCCCTTAGGAACAACTATTGTTCTTGGACTAATAGATTTTGACAACTTTTAGAGACTATGATTTCTAGGGTTTCATATGCCATGAATTGTTCATCCTATTGAATTGGGTCCTATGCTTAGAATTAATTGTGTTCTATGTCCTCCTAGGAATAATTAATGTTCTTGGACCATTGCATTTTAATAACCTTTGAAATAATGATTCTAAGGTCCCCTTGAATTTGGATTATTGATAATTCTTGACTATGGTTGTTAAGAGGATTAATGACCTAGTCTATCGTATACGAGAACTTAGAAAAGGGTTTAGGATGCATATAGCATTTAAACTCTATTGGATGAATTGTTAGAGACGACTCAACGGAGTCAAGTTTAGCGAGCCATTGAACAATACCGGCTCACCGATCAATCCCTACGACGTTCTAAACACGTTTTCCCTAAGAATAATAATTCTAGACTCTTGAACTTGGATTGATTACCTGGCTTGATCTTGAATGTCATATTATAGAATGCCTAATTGACATGTGAGTTCGCTCTTGTCGAACTCAATCCTACTTGGTTATTGATGAGAATAATTTACTTGTCATGAACGAGATCGCTCTTGTCGACCTCGTTCTCTACTTGAGAATTTTGTTAAGTAAACATTACTTGGCATTTGCATGAGTCCAGCTGGCATACCCGTCTTTGTTCACACACGCCTCCACTGTGGCCACAGTGGGGAAGTAGCTCCCTTGCTGTAATCATTTAAGAGCATCATTGGTGTCTATCCCGGGCATCTCCTCGGAAGATCGATGTACTTACACACATTCGATACCCGCACATTCCAGATAACGCTTGTATGCAGGAACTACGTAGCGGCCCGGCTCTCCATATATCCTTATCCTATGTGATTTAATTATGCGCACTTATGTGAAACAATGTGCATCTTGGATATATGACCTCTATGCTTACGTGACGATATCTTGCCTTGTATGTTGCATATTGCCATGACATGCATGATTGATAGCTTACAAGTCTTTATGACTTACCCTTTCCCCTTTACTGCTTTAGATCCTAGCAAGACAGGTCCTGCTCGTTGAGATTTGCTGTGTTCGTGCGTTGTGCCCCTTTTGGTCCGCCGTCGTTATTTGAAGAGGTGGTTTAGATGTCCTCTTCCTCTTGTTATATATCTTGTAAGGACGACGGGTTAAAGCAAGTCAATTAGACTATGCTTGGGTATTTGTATAAAACTTGATCTTGAAACTTTTGTTAGCTACTGGTAGTTATATCGCTTGTAGTACTTGTAACCCCTTTTGTGCCGGCATTGTGTAAGCCGAGCTTTGGTTACCTTGTTAATATTCCACTACGTATTAGTCTTCCGCTGAGCATACCATTAGCTCTTATTTAATTCTTGTCCATGAACTGTTAGCTTGGGTTCCGGCATGTAGTGTCGCCGATGACTTGGTTATATTGCTTAACTGTTTTATCAGGTTTGAAAAGTTTTAAAAATACCGGCCTTTGGTGCCGAGGCGTGCATGCCTCTAATGTTGCGTCAACGCCGCTTTTTATAAATTAAGTCCTTGCATGTTTATTTGTCTACTTGTTTCCTTCCTTATTTGGGCGGTCCGACCCTCGGTTCCACCTCGGGCCCGGGCCGGGTCGCCACACCCTGCATACGCCAACGTTAGAATGCATATAGTTTTTCAGGACACTTCAAAGACCGACCGGTTTTTGCATTTTAAATTGTGGGTCACCTACCAGTCAAAAAAAAAAATGTGTGCAAGTCAAAAAAAATGTCTACAAGTTAAAAAAAAAATGTGTGCAAGTCAAAAAAAAAGTGTGCAAGTCAAAAAAAAAATGTGTGCGCAAGTCAAAAAAAAAATTTGCGCAAGTTAAGGAAAAATGTGCAAGTCAAAAAAAAATATATATACACTGGGGCTGACTTATTATTTTCAAATGCTCGACCTAGATCACTTCGAATGGTGGATCCTTTAAAAGAGTATAGGCTCTTCGCCTTGGGATCGATCCGATCTCGGGAGTCGAAAGCGTGTGGAATACGTTGGTCCTATACTGGAGAAAGAATCCACTGCTCCAGAAAAGTCCCGAGATCACAAAATTAAGCGTGTGCTTATCCTGGTCAATTTGTAGGATCATAATAAATAATAAAATATACTAATAAAGGCACGCTGCATCTCAAGCCCAAAGCCTTCACCACTCTTCTCGATACAAACCCATTTTCCCGAAACCCGGCCCGAATTTGGAAAGGCGAGACATTATCGCCGATTGGTCCGGAATCAAGTACGTAGATCGATCGTAGGGTATCGTAAATGCATCGACGACGTAAACAGCTCAGAGGATACGATCCGCATAGCCGGCAAAGTAAGTGAATACCGCTATGGGCAGATACATTGGGGCTCTGTGGTATGCTCCGACTCCGCAATGCAAAGCAGGGCTTAGACTATAATTTGGGTGCACAGTCCGACCGAATAATGAGCCGATGGCTAATCTGGTACAAAGCTTGAAATCCAGTGGCGAGGTAATTTCTTCCCCTGCAGTTCCCCAAGAAGCATCAACCTCACATACACTTCCAAACCCAAACCCTCAGCCAAACACTAACCCACCAAACACTGTCGTCACTCCAAATCCTAACCCTCCACCAACTCCCTACTACCCAAATGTCAACCCTTACCCGTCATATCCCTCATATCCTATCCCAAACACCAACATTCCCCAGAGTCCAAGTGACCTCCCTTTTACCATAAACAACCCGCTCCAAAACAGCCCACATATGGATCCCCAGAGCTATAACTCATCGGGCCAAGTTACTACTTACTTACCTCCTAATGATCCTGGTCATCCAGCTGAAATCATCCAGAATCCACCAGCCTACACTACCCAGAATCCATATACCGCCAATAACCCACCAACTCAAAGTCCCTATACTACCCAAAATCCATACCCTGCCAACAATCCACCGCCCAAAATCCACCAAATTCAAAATCTCTATCCAACAAAATCCCTATACACGCCTGTAATCCATATCCAAATTCAAAATCCACCGATCCAAAAAAATCTCTATCCAGCCCAGAATGCCTATACTGCCCAAAATCCCTATCCAGCCCAAAACCTATATCCAGTCCCGAATCCTTATCCAGCTCAAAATCCCTATCCTACCCAAAATCCACCAGCTTACATCGCTCAAAATCCATATCCGGCTCAGAATCCATACCCAGCTCAAAATCCGACTCAAGATCCATACCCAACTCAAAATCCTTACCAAATACCACAGCCAAAAACTAACCCAGCCTTCCCTAGTCCTACCAGCATATACCAAAATCCAACTCCCCCTCCCACCAAAATGGAAGCAGAAATGGAGAACCTGAAAAGTATGATGCTCGAAGCTCTGGACAAAGAAAAATTTTCTATGAAGGCATTAACGCTGAAACCTTCAGCCATGCTACCCCCAAATTTCAAAATGCCCGACATAGAAAAATTCGACGGGACAGGATGCCCTATCTCCCACCTAAAATCTTACTCTACTGGCATGCAATCAAGAGGGGTTAGTTTCGAAGCCATGGCCTCCAATTTTCACCTCACCTTAATAGGGGCTGCTAAGCAATGGTTAATGCTAGCAGATGATAGCACCATGGGCACTTGGGATCAAATCGCTGAAGGGTTCCTAGAAAGGTACAAAGATAATACCATCACTGAAAATAAAAGGGAACTTGAGACATGCACCCAAAAAGAAAATGAAACATTCGCAGAATTTGCAGCCAGATGGAAGGATAAAGTCGCCCAGACTTTGGACAGACCTGATCCGGTTGAATCATGTAGAATGTTCATCAAAAACCTCCAGCCCATTTACCTAGAGCGCATGCGGTATCTCCCCTATAGCAATTTCAAAGAAATAGTGGAGATAGGAGTCCGTATTGATGAAGAAATACGCACGGGATCCCTAGAGATTGATGCACATACACCCCCAATTTCACTGCAACTCTCTAATCGATGAAGAATCTTTGAAGAAGTCAACATGGTTGAAAGGATTTCACCTCGGTAAATACAAGAATGTGTCATGGTCATACAAGACGAATGAATCAAACTCTGTTGAAGGAAGCAGTAATGCCATCAAGAACCTCATAGGACCCTACCTAGCAAAAAGAAGGCATTACGATGAACTGAATGCCCCAATGTCCCTGGATTTTCCAAGGCTTAATGGCACAAGGAGTTTTGAAACCAATGGAAAATTATCGACCTCCGCCAAAGCTATCGACACGTGGGACCACTCTCAATATTGCGAGTATCATCGTAGCAGTGGCCATCCCACTGATAAGTGTTATAAGCTCAGGAGTGCCATCCAAGATCTTATTGATGGCCAAATCATTGAAAAGCCGCACCCATGATTGTCTCTAGTAAAAGTGGAAAATACCCTAGGATACCCTTGTATATACACCTCCAAAGACTCTTTGTACCTTTGAATGTCCTTTTGTCAAATAAAATCTCCAGAAACAACTCTTTTTCAACCCAAATAATTTTCATAAATTTTGGGATCCTTGTTGTTTTTTCGGTACCACTAACAATTTTGCAGAGTGAAAAATTAACTATTACATTTACTCTCCCGAGAAGATTGTCCGAGGTACGTAATCGCCACATCCCATTTCAAAAAAAAAAGAGTTTTCTAGCAATAAAAAAAAATCACGTGTAATACTTAGTTTTCTTTTCATTTAAAATATATATATATATATATATATATATATATATATATATATATATATATATATATATATATATCATTTCTTTTGCAAAAAAAAAAATTTTTTTTCTTTCAAAAAAAATATCTCTTTTCTTTCCAATTCAAAATTCAAAAAAAAAATACAGATTAGCAAAATGAAAATTTCTCTGTCAGAGTTGAACTACGATGACCTGAGCCTCGAAATGAGGAACGTAGGCAGCCTTTGGGTTCGGTCAAAAGCTTTGATTTACTTTTCAAAAAAAAAAAAAGATCATTCAAAAAAAAAAAGAGGAGTATTTTCTATGTGTTGTCTTTTGTTTCCCAAAACATGTGAAGACAGGAAATCCCCCTCACCATCATTTTCAATTGTCATCACCAGTTGATAAGTGCATCAGTCATTCTTGATTAAAAAAAAAAATAAACAATCAGTAAGTCCTACTTCGAGATGTTAAGGTCTGCCACTCAAAAAAAAACAAAAAGAAAGAAATGCAAAAAAAAAAATGATGCTAAAAAAACATTAAAAAAAAAGAGAGACCGATAGGGAGCCAGAAAAGAAAGGAGAGCTGGAAAAGCCAAGAAGGCGTAAAAAACTGAAAGGCAGAAACCGAGAAAAGGCCGACTCAGATCATAAGCAACAATTCAAGACTTAGGGGCTTTCAAACCCAGGAGTATCTCTTCTGCCCATATTGATGCCTACGACCCATCCTTGCAGAGTGTGCTCACCAGTCCATTTGGTCTCCATTCTTTCAAAAGTCCAATCGAGTCCTCAGATCGAGCTTTCCAAAGGTATCCATCTCGATATTCAAGTCTGGTAAATTCTTGCTTCTCCTATATTAGCTTGTCAAGTTTTCTTCTTGATCTCTGAGCACATATCGCCAAAGTATTTGTAAAAAAAAAAGAGAATGATGATGACGAATCAACTCATGAAAAAACATGATAAAACCACACTAGTTGATAATGAGTCATTTCAAAACATGGACCCACAAACCATTAAAAAAATTCCCAATGAAGCAACCTTCTGTCTTGGTAAAAGGTCATCTTCGACTCATTGCGACCGAGCTATTAAATGGCACACTATGGGCTTCCAACCATACACCAAACCTCTTCCAAATACCTGAACAAATCCACCACATACCAAAGCCTAACCATCTCTAAAAGCCAGCTTCTCAAAATTGGGGCTGTTTCACCCTTATACATACATCCACCAAGAATGACAACCTTCTTTCGCCCCAATAGAGAAAACAGATATCTCTTCAAGCACTCTCTCAAATTGCCCCGAGAGGTCAACAAAAAAAAAGGAAAGAAAAAAAAAGAAGCCTCTCTTGAGAGATTTCCTTAAAATTTCTCTCGCAAGAAAAAAAAAAGAGAAGAAAAAAAAAGAAGGAAAAAAAAAGAAAGAAAAAGAAGCCTCTCCTGAGCAACTTCCTCAAAAATCTCTCGTTCAAAAAAAAGGGAGGAAAAGACCAATCACTCTTGGACCACCCCATAACCCACAACCAAAGCCAAAAGCCGACCTCCCAACCATATCCACAACCAGGTCCAAAAAACCAACTTTCTATCCAAACCCGCAGCCTAAAAAGCCAGCCAATGGTCCCTTCTGACCGCCTTTCAAAAAAAAAAACAAAAAATCAAATCCACAGCCCAAAATAACTTTGAATCAGAGGCCAATCAAATCCTCAACCTTGAAGCAAATCCATCCCAAACACTTAAACACTACACCCTAACCTAGTTGCCACCTATAGCTCTGTTTCAATCGGTTGTAACGTGATCTGGGTCCAGGACAGAACTCCTTGCTAAAGACACATAAAATTATCAAAAGATAAATGTTAAGTAGGGTCCATGAAACTCATGATACTTGGCGATAAACTCTGGATCATGACTCTTCTTTTTGTCCATTAGAGTCATCCTCTTTCTCTGAGCATACTCATTTCTATCTCCCACAAAAGTCTCTCCAAATCGAGTCTGTCTGGGGCTGTCCCTAGTTAATTTCTCCAGGAACATTCCCGTCATGCAAAATTTGGTTGATCAAATTCATCCTGGGGCTTCTCCCGCCAAACTCATTGGATACATAAAGACTCATCGTCTCCAGAAGCAGCTGTCATTTCCATCTCTGCCTGAAGAAACGAAGAAACTACAAAGGCATGATCCTTCGAAAACAAGCGGCTTATCTTCGCATGCATTGAAAGACTGGCTCCCTATAAGGTAAAAGCTCGCTAGGTTGAAAACCCGAAAGGGCGGCCTAGGCAAAAGTTAGAGCACAAAAAAAAAAAAAAAAAAAAAAAAAGAAAAAGTGACCCCTCTGAGGCATCGATTAGTAGGATTTACTAATCTTCTGATTGAATTCCTTTCTTGAATGATGCACTAGTCAAAAGACTGAAAAATGACCCAGCATCCCATTCACCTCCATCTCAAATATCACCATCAACTCCTATATTCATAACTCTTCAAAGCCAACCAGAAGTCACATCTCAAGCTCTTATATTACATTTCCATCACCTTGCCTTATCTTGTCTTAACATGTTTAAGAAACAGATGATACACATGCACATTCAAAAGTCCTTTCTCTAAGAAAAAGAAAAATTGCATTCGCATGCTTGTATCTTTTGCTTGCATCTTTCTACTGCATCTTATCAGGTCTTCCGCCACATCGGCCTATGAATGTTCTGCCAGCATCTCACCAAGGATCACCTCCCAAAGATCCTCCACAGCATCATCAAAAGTGACAAAAGGTGAAGTTCATATCCCCAAAGCAGATCACAAATGGGGAGAAAAGCCGTAAAAATTAGCAAAGAAAGCAAAAGAGAAATTTCCACCAAGGTCGGAAATAGCAACAAAAGAAAATTTTCCAATTGAAGCAGAAAATGAAGCAAAAAGAAGAAATTTCCAGCTAAGGCCGGAAATTGTAGCAAAGAAATGGAAAAGATTTTCGGCAAAAGTTGGAACTGCAGCAGAAGAAAATCCCCAGAAGTGCAAAGAAAGAACGTAAGAAAGCAAAGATAAAAATAGCAAGTAAAAGAAAAGAAGCAAAGAAGAATATAATCGCAATCGCAAAAGCAAAGAAGAACGGTAAGAAAAGGTAAGTATTCTACCCCTTTCTCGGCATCAATAGTGTGTTGGAAAACTTTCCTTTAAAGGGCACACAACCCCGATCGAGGGAAAGGTTTTGTTCTCCGGGCGCTGCCTCGAGGAGACATTTCATACCGCATCACATGCATCACAACACTTGATAATTACCTTTGCAACACTCGTTCGATAAGCCTTGCAGCACTAGCATTACAGCACATACATCACGACATTTTGTCTTTTAGTAATGCGATGGATATCGCATTCAGCGTTGCGATGCAATGGATATTGCATCCATCTTTTCCATGTTAATGCGATGGATATCGCATTCGCGGCGATGCAATGGATATTGCATCCGTCCTTTCAGTAATGCGAAGGATATCGCATTCAGCGTTGCGATGCAATGGATATTGCATCCGTCTTTCGAGTAATATGATGGATATCGCATTCAATGTTTCGATGCAATGGATATTGCATCCATCTTTCGAGTAATGCGATGGATATCGCATTCAGCGTTGCGATGCAATGGATATTGCATCCGTTTTCCGTGTCAATGCAATGGATATTGCATTTAGTTTTGTGTCGACGCAATGGATATTGCTTTGTGTCGCGATGCAATGGATATTGCATCTATTGCATTTTGTTTCATGTGACGCAATGGATATTATGCTTTGTGTTGCGATGCAATGGATATTGCATCTGTTTTCCGTGTCAACGCAATGGATATTGTGTTCTGTGTGCCGATGCAATGGATATTGCATCTGTTTTCTGTGTTAATGCAATGGATATTGCATTTAGTTTTGTGTCGACGCAATGGATATTGCGTTTTGTGTTGCGATGCAATGGATATTGCATCTGTTTTCCGTGTCAACGCAATGGATATTGTGTTTGTGTGGCGATGCAATGGATATTGCATATGTTTTCTGTGTTAATGCAATGGATATTGCATTTAGTTTTGTGTCGACGCAATGGATATTGCATCCGTTTTCCATGTTAATGCAATGGATATTGCATTAAGTTTTGTGTCGACGCAATGGATATTGCGTTTTGTGTCGCGATGCAATGAATATTGCATCTATTTTCCGTGTTAATGCAATGGATATTGCATTTTGTTTCTTGGTGACGCAATGGATATTGCGTTTGGTGTTACGATGCAATGGATATTGCATTTTGATATGCGTTTTTTTCACTAGGTTGTAATGGATATTACAACTATCTTTCCGCATAACACTTGTCTGCATTACAACACTTGATCCCCGGCTTGAGGCCGAACTACGTTTGGTCTGATTCCTTTTATTAAGGGATACGTAGGCAGCCTACATTAGTAGGTCCGACCATCAGAGCATTCAATTTGCATATCTGCTTAAAAATTGCGATAACCTGCTATAACTGACTAAAAATGTCTAGGATATGGAGGTTTGATAAATTGTTGCATTATAATCGCTACTGCTGCATATTTCTCCCTCGTTTTGAAATGAAACGAAATTGGAGAGTCTATTCTTATCAACGATGTTCGCCTACTCGCAAGCTGCGGGTTACCCGTAGACTCCATCGCTGAGGGGCTCAGAGACACCCCAATTTCGCACTCGGTATGTGACATGACATAAAATATCAAGACTGTTAAAACATTAACAAATGTCAAGTTACAGGTCAAAAATGCAAAAGGACAAAGCAGATGCGCAAAAGGACAAATTACGGGACCTAAGTGCTAAAAAGGACCAAGTTTGAAAATGGGGCCCATTATATTTGGGCATGGCGCCCAAATATAATGAGGTGGCGCCCAAATTTCATTCCCAGCCACTGTTCATCACATTTTTGCCGTAAATCACAACTTTTCGAGCACGGTGTACACTCATTCGATGCAATATTTGGAAAATGGGCATGGCTCACATGGTATTTGGGCATGGCGCCCAATTTGATCGGATGGCGCCCAATTCTCTTTCTTTCAAGCTTCTTCAAACGCTTGCCGCAGTGCAAACTCTTCAAATGTGTACACCATTTGATGCACGTGAAGGAATTTTAATTTTGTCGTGTCCCCGATTCAAATATAAATAGAGGCTTCAATGATCATTTTCAAGACATTCCTTCAGAAAGCTTCTTCGCTAACGTTACGCTTAGAGAATTAAAGAGCGGTGCGAGATAGTGAGAGATCACCTCCAAAGCCTCGAAACCCTGCCAAACTTCCTCCAAACACAAATCCAACCGGTAGAAGTGTACCTTAGCCCCCCAGCTAGGTATCCACCCTTTTTCCTCGGTCCAAAAATCGTGGAAAGAGAATTTGCTCGCCCGATTTAAAGGCCAAATCAGCCGAATAAGCCGTTACTCGCCTCGATTTCACTTAACCAATCAAACAACCAAACACAAACAGCTACCCCGCCCGATCCCGAGGCCGAAAGTAACTTTCAGAGCACGCGCCCAAATTCACACAACACACAACACACAACTTCAACAACAAAAAAGACTCTCTCCCCGAGGGACAGAGCGAGCACACCCTAGGCTGTCTGTAAGTTTTTACTTTTAAAGTCTTTCATTTCCATGTAAATGTATTATTTCCAGTCCGGCCCAATGTAGCCATATAAGCAGTTGTGCTACCCGGATTTAATTAGGAAATAGTACTAAATGTAGCCGTTATTATGGCAAAATATTTTTAGATAGGTTTGTAATTATTTACTTCATTTATTCAATAAAGTCTTTATTTGTAAATGTATTATTTCCAGTCCGTTCAATATCAATATATAGCGCTATGCCGCCCGGATTTATTTAGGAAATAATACTAAATGTAGTTACTATGGCCAAATATTTCAAAGTATATTTGTAATTGTTTGTAAAAGAGACTTGCAAGTCCGTAAATAATATAGATGTAATGGATGTATTTGTAGGCGTTAACGCTTTATTTATCTGTTAAATAAATATAACAAAAAGCATACTTTAGCCAAAAACCGCTTTTGAGATCGAAGGGCGAGTTGGGTGCCTAGCACCTTCCCAACTCGTAACTTAGCCTCCGAACCCATTTTCTATATCTCGGTTTTTTTTTTGGTTTTGCTTTATTTTTGCCTTAAAATAAAGATGGCGACTCTAAAAACATTTTGGATCCAAGGGGCCTCGCAACATCTTTCTTTGCACTTTCAATGCTCTCCCTAAAAAAGGGAGAATGAGAATGGAAAGGTGATGTATTCCTATGTCCTGATATCCCCTAAACAAGGGATAACTTGACATAGAAAACCCAAAGCACTCATAGTGATCCGAAATAGGCCATAAGGCTATTTTCATAAAATCCATAGTGGGGCGCCGCAACATCTTTCTTTGCACTTTCATGCTCTCCCTAAACAAGGGAGGATGGGAATGGAAAGGTGATGTTTTCCTATATCCTGGTACCCCCTAAAAAAGGGATAACTTGACATAGAAAATCCAAAGGTCCCATATTGGATCAAAAATCTACTAAAGGCAAACGAGGCGCATTCCAACGCGCTATTCCGATAGCACTCCTCCCGCACTTTTGATTTCGTTCTCCCCTAAACAAGGGAGGTTGGAACGGGGGCAGTGGATGTCACCGCATCCGCACGGACACGCACCCCTATCCAAGGGCGCCCGGGGCGCGGGAGCACACTCCCGGGAACCCACAGGGAGCAGTGGATGTCACCGCATCCGCACGGACTCGCACCCCTATCCAAGGGCGCGCGGGGCGCGGGAGCACCGTTTCCCGGGAACCCACACCCCAGAACATTTTTTTAGCCCAGATGGCATGACATGATAGCAGTAGATCCCCCAAGGGGTGGTGAATGAGGTCTTTTCTTGGTCATCTACTGCCATTTTGATTTGACTATAGCCCAGCATGCCGTCGACGAAGGATCTGATTTCATGAGCAGCAACGACGTCTACCACAATATTGATATTGGGTAGAGGGAAGTCATCTTTGGGCGACGCCTTGTTGAGGTCGCGAAAGTCTACACAGATCCGGACCTTCCTGTTGGGCTTAGGGACGGCCACTATATTGGACAGCCAGATTGGGTATTTTACTACCCGAATGAAATTGACGTGCAGCTGCTTCATGATTTCTTTTTTTAACTTTTAGTAACCATTTCGGCTTAATCTGGCAGAGCTTTTGCTTGATTTGCCGAGCATCCGGATATAAGGGGATACGGTGTTCGACTATGGCTGGATCTAGCCTCGACACATCTTCATAGGACCAGGCAAATATGTCCACGAACTCTTTGAGGAGGTCAATGAGTGTTACCTTTCAGAGCCTTCCAGGTAACTGCCGATTTTGATTTCTTTGATTTCATTGTACAGCCCCAGATTGATAATGGACAAGTCTTCAGTTGCTGCTGATGAATGATGCTGTTCCTGGTGCTCGACTGACTTTACAAGCTCAAGCGAATAATTTTTTATCTTTTGGGTCCTATTTAATGACTCATCATTATAATTATTTAATGTGTCTTTTAATGTAGGTGCAACTAAGAAATAAGCAAAGACATTTAGATTATTATTAAAAGCAAACCGTATAGGGTTTATTACATTATTGAGGACCTGGGGTTTGAGATCCTCAATTTTATGGAGCGGATTGGTAGATGACCAATCTGTAAAGCTAGGGAAGGAATAGGGATAATATATCCGAAGCGGTCCACCAAATCTGCGGGCGTCAAAAGCGGGCCGATCGTAGTATACTAGTTCTGCAGAGGCTTATTAGAAATAGACTCCAACTCAGTAGGGTGCTCTTTTATAATAAGTGCCTTCATCCATCATACCTAGGAAGCTGTCGCCTGGTTTGTGTCAGAGTGATTACCTCTTTCCAGGTTTGGTTGGTAGGCTCGGCCAAATCGGGTAAGGTGGCTAACATCTCCACCGACCCAAGTGGCTTTTTCAATATTGCCAGTACTTTGGCTACCCAGGATAGTGTCCCAAGAGAGCATATTGAAGCTAGGCTCTTTTATGAATGGGGATGGAAAGAAAGGAACAAGGATATATGGTAATGGGTGTTTATTTGTTTCGAACTCGGGCACACAAAATTTTCATCCAACCTCAATCATGTTGATTTGAGGTAGAGGGTTATTGACTATATTTGGTCTGAGAGGAGGCTTTTCAATAACCTTATCATCTATAAGATCCTGGATAGAATCTCTGAGTATATAACATTTATCGGTGAGGTGACCACTGCAGTGATGATATTCACAAGATCGGGCATGATTCCGTGTCCCGGTGGGGTTTGGTGGCTTATAATTTTCCATAGGATTTAACACTCCTTGTGCCATTAGCCCCTGCATGATCACAGACTGGGAGGCTTGCAATTCATTATAATGCCGGTTCTGATTTCTGAAATTTCTGTTCGGGCCATTATTCCTCCGACTTCGTTGACAGACCTGGCCGCTCCATAGGACCATGGAATGCAGTGCCATAACTTTGGGTAGGAAAAGTGGTTGATGCATTTCCTACCACATTGACGGTGGTGCTGGGTGGTCATACTGTCTTCCCTTTAGAGTAACGGAAAGAGCTAGGAGACGTATTGACTTGTAATTGCCCCGTTCGTATATCTTCATCAATACGGGCTCCTATTTCCACTATTTCTTTAAAATTGGTGTAAGGGAGATACCTCATGTGTTCCAGGTAAATGGGCTGGAGGTTTTTGGTGAACATTCTGCATGACTCGCCCGGATCAGTCACAAAGGTCGAGCCAACTTTCTTTTCCACCGACTGCGAACTCAAAGACAAGTTTCTTTTCCGTTGGGTGCACGACTCAAGGTCCCTTCTATTTTCGTCGGTGTTGTCTTTGTACCTTTCCAGAACGCCAGCTATCTAGTCCCACGTATTCATGGTGCCGCTATCGACAACATTAGCCATTGTTTGGCCCCTATTAGGGTGAGGTGAAAATTGGAAGCCATAGCCTCAAAGCTAGCTCCCTTGACCGCATGCATGGAATAAGATTTTAAATGTGGATATAGGGCATCCAGTCCCATCAAATTTTTCTATGTCGGACATTTTGAATTTTAAAGGCAATACTGTTGCATGCTGTAATGTCAGTGCCCGCATAGAAAATTCCCTTTTGTTGAGAAGTTTGAGTACCATGGCCTTTATATTTTCCATGTCGGCCTCCATTTTGGTGGCTGGGGGAGTTGGCCTTTGGTATATACCTACCGGATTAGGGAAGGTCAGGGCTGGGTTAATTTCTCTCGGCGGTATTTGGTATTTGGTAGGATTTTGGGCCGATTGGATTTTGGGCATGGATTTTGGATGGAACTTTGGGTGGTGGATAAGGATTTGGGCCGGTGGAATTTGGGTAGGATAAGGATTTTGGGCGGTGGAATTTGGGTAGGATAAGGATTTTGGGCCGGTGGATTTTGGGTTGGTGGGTTCTCGATGGTTTCTACCGGCCGTGATCATTATAAGGTAAATAAGTGGTAACTTGGCCTCGGCGGGTTATAACATTTGTGGGTTTATATATGGGGCCGTTCGGAGTGTGTTGGTTATGGGAAAAGGGAGGTCACTTGTGCTTTGGGGATTTTTGGTGTTTGGGAGAGGATATGGAGGATAGGACGGGTAAGGGCTGATATTTCGGTAGTAGGGACTTGGTGGAGGATTGGGATTTGGGGTAGTGGCCATATTTGGTGGGTTAGTGTTTGGCTGGGGAGTTGGGTTTGGAGGCACATGAGATGTTGATGCTTCCCCGGGGACTACAGGGAAGAGTTCACCTCACCACCGGATTTTGACCTTGTATAAGACTTGCTATTTGGCTTAGCAAGCGATCATGTCGCATCCGCATTTTGGTCTAGCCACCGCCGCATTGCCGAGGCTGAGCGCACTCGAGCCCCTATATATGTACCCATATCGAATCGCCATCTGTTGCCATATCGCTCGGATCTGCTCCTCCGAATCGATTCTCGCCTCTTGTTCGATCCGATATCGATACCTTCTGCTTCGATTTCTCGCACTAATTTCTCAGATAACCGGCCAAGACTATTCTCGCCTTTCCAAATTTGGGCTAGGTTTCGAGGAAAATGGGTTTGGAGGTATCGAAGGTCGGGTCAAGGCTTTCTGGGCTTGGAGTACAACGTGCCTTTATTAGTATATTTTATTATTATTTATTTGTTCCCTACAGTTGACCGAATAAGCACCTGCTTTATTTTGACGGTCTCAGACTTTTCCCGAATAGTAGATTCTTTCTCCGCAGTATAGGACCAACGTATTCCACCTCGCCTTTCGACTCCCCAAGATCGGATCGATCCCAGCGAAGGGCCTATCTTTTCCACTCTTTCCAGATCCACCATTCGAAATGGTCTAGGTCGAGCATCGAGAATAATAAATCAGCCCCTGTGTATTTATTTTTTTTTTGTTGCGCAATTATGTTTTCATACTTTTTTTTACTTGTACATATATATATATATATAGACTTTTCTTTTTCTTCATCATTTATTATTATTATTATTATTTTGACAGAGGCTGACCTACGATTCAAAGATGCAAAAATCGGTCGGTCTATGAAGTGTCCCGAGAATCTATATGCATTCTAGCGCTTGGCTTATGCAGGGGTAGGTCGGCCATGGTGTAGGGTAACCCTGAATATACCTATATGCATGCATGTGTGTGCGGTATCTAAAAAGAAGAAAATCTTTATTCATTTACGGATATATAAACAGAAAAATGAAACAGATATGGCATGTCTTGCTGTTACGTGTGGATTTTCTCGGCTTTTTAGTTTGAACGCAAGCAAGCAATCACATCATATTAAGAAATAGAAAGAAAAGTGGGGAAACTATCTATCCCTATTAATTACAAATTTTGGTCCTATGTCCCCAAAATAAAATGACAGAATGAATGCAAATATGTATAAATTGAACGGAATAATGAAAAGGAATAATAAACGAAAGAAATAATAAAATAGAGCCGAAAATAAAGCAATATTAAAATAAAGCCCGGCCCTTTTATTGTGTCTCGCTCGAATTTATTGTAACATATATATATATATATATTTTTTTCGATTTTTTTAATCATTTTTTTGATTTTTTTTTTATTTTCGCATTTTTTTTTGCTTTTCTTTTTTTTAAAGAATATTTTTAAATACACATGTAACAGCTATCAGAACGAAACTGTTGCAAGATGGAGGATCATATCCACAAATATAGACACGGATGTATAGGAACGCAATATTCAAATGCATAAATTAATATAACAAGCATACTTTAGCCTGAAACAAAGAAAAACAAAAAGTTTTATTTTTTGAGTCTAGCCTCCATTTTATTTAAAATAAAACAACTCCCAGCCAGAGTCGCCATCGGGTTCCCAGACGAGCTCGCCCCGCGCCCCGCCTTGGATAGGGATGCGCGATGTGCGGATGCGGACACCACCGCCTCGCTCCACCCTCCCTTTTTTAGGGAAGACGAAATCAAAAGTGCGAGAGGAGTGTCGTCTAAGATAGCGTTGGAATGCGCCTCTAGTTGCTTTTAGTGGATTTTTGATCAAATATGGGAACTTTTGGTTTCCCGCATCAAGTTATCCCTTTTTATGGGATATCGTGATATGGGAATGCATCACCCTTTCATTCTCATTTTCCTTTTTAGGGAAAACGTAAAAGTGCAAAAAAGATGTTGCGACGCCCCCCACTATGGATTTTATTAAAAATAGCCTTATGGCCCGCTTTCGATCACTATGGAAGCTTTGGGTTTCTCGCATCAAGTTATCCCTTGTTTAGGGATACCGTGATATGGGAATACATCACCCTTCCATTCTCATTCTCCCTTTTTTAGGGAAAACGGAAAAGTGCAAAGAAGGAGTGTTGCGAGGCCCCATTGATCCAAAAGTTTTAGAGTCGCCATCTTTATTTTAAGGTAAAAATAAAGCAAAACCGTAAAAAAGAAAACCAGAAAACCGAGATAGAAAACGGGTTTGAGGCTAAGTTACGAGTTGGGAAGGTGCTAGGCACCCAACTCGCCTCTTTCGTCTCAAAATAGTTTTTGGCTAAAGTATGCTTATTGTTATATTTATTTAGCGTATAAATAAAGCATTAAAAGACAGGAAAATAAAACAAATATATATCCGTGGCTACATTATTTACTTGACTTGCAACCATTTCCTTACAATAATTACAAATGTATTTAAAATATTTGGCCATTATAACGACTCTTTTACATAATATTTCCTATCTAATCCGGGCAAAGAACGGCTTATATTGACTACATTGGGCCGGATTTAAATAATAACTTTTATAAATAATAAATAAATAAATAAGTAAATAAATAAACGCCTTAAAGGCTATTACCTTTTAGAGCGGGTGTGCTCGCCTGTCCTTCTCGGAGAGGGAGACTTTTATTGTTGTTGCCGATGTGATTCGGCAGAGTGACGCTTATTTATGGTAGTTTTGGCTTACTCACTCGAACGTAATGACGGCTTAGTTTCGGTGGTTTTGGCCTATTTGGTTGGGCGGAATAACGGCTTATTTCGGTGATTTTTCTCTATTTACTCGGCAGAGTAACGGCTTACTTTATGGTTTTGGGCCGAGGAAATATGGTGCCTAACTAAAGGGCTAGGGATCACTTTAACCGCTTGGATTTGTGTTTGGAGGAGGTTTGGCAGGGTTTTGAGGCTTTATGAGAGGAGGGATCGCACACCGCTGTAAAAATTACGCAGAAGTTTTCCCCGGCTTCAAGCCTTCGCCGAGAAAAAATATGTCTCAAAGCGTAGCGGGACCTCTATTTATAGTTGGATTCGTGTTTGCTTCATCGGCTTGTACCGCGCTTGACATTTTGTACAATTCGTTAACCGATCGGGCACTATTCAAGACCTTTGCGACCAAACAAAGATATTGGGCGCGGGCCAAAGGCTACAAGGTGGCGCTCGGCCAAGCTCAAATTTCCTCATTTTTGACACTTTCTCCCCGCAGCTTCACTATTCATGCATCCTACTTTCTCCTTTTGCATTTTCAACCATGTAACTTGACACTTTGTTAAGTTTAAACAGCTTTTTGATATCACATGCCGAGTTACATATCGTGGTACGAAATTGGGTGTCTACACAAAGGCTTGTCCTCTTCCCTCAAGCCCCCGCCCCGCCAGACGCAGAGATTCGATGCCTCCTCTCGCTTAGACCAGTGGGGCCTTCTACTTCATTTTTCGACGAGAATTTGAGTTCACCGAGCCCGACGATGTCTTCTCTACCTTCGAGTATCGGTGGGGGTCATATGGTAGAGCCGGGTTCTTCCGTATGTCGAGATCCCTCGAGGAACGCCGGGTCCCTGAGCCCTGCTCGGTAGACACATTACCTTTACATTTATAATTATTATTTTTCATCATGCACATGTTTTTTTCATCATTTTTATGCTTGTTTATTATTTTTTTTGGAGACTAATATATTCTTTTTGTCTGCCTCTTCACTTTTTTTCTTTAGGTGAACGTGTCTACCTACAAGAGATCAGCTGCCAAGGGGCTTCTTCAAGATTAGAAAGCTTTATCGAAGCTTGTCGACGAATTTTCTTGCAGGGGAGCAAAGACAAGCAGGTGGCGCATCATCAGGCGCGAGATGGTGATGATGATGACGCGGATGTCGGGCAGACCGACGCCGGGCGAGGCCTGGGTGTACAAAGTCGGTGTACAAATGGTGGCACAGGGGTCCTTGGGTCATGGGGGGGGGCCTTGACAGAGCCACCGTCCGTCCCGAGCACATTAGTCTTGATGCTCTGCGTTTATTAGTTTTTTTTTCATACTAAAACCCCATACAAACATTTATTATACAATGCAATATAATTGTATATGATGCAAAAATATTAAAAAGGCATACTCAAGCACATGCATAAAATAATGCTATATCAATATCTAAGGGTAATGGCACGCTGTGTTTTTGGAAAAAGGAGTTTATAAGAATACACCTTCAAAGCTTGAGCGGTGCTTTCTCGTGATACGCAGAAAGGAGAGACACCGCTTTCCCTGCTTTCCTCGGTATATAAGGCTTGAGCGGCTTTTCTAGTGTGCGAGCCTTCCTTTCTAGCTTCTTCAATTTTCTTGTGATCGCATACGCAGCAAATGATGGTCAGCGTATAAAACCAGATACCAAGCGCTTGTGAACAGAAGGAAGCGGGCGCGACCAAATTGAGCTCTTGGCGCGCACCGTGAAGGACTTATGGTGGTGCCATAGGTCTCTTCTCAGGTGTTATCGTCAAACACTGCTCACGCATCGTGCTCGAAATGTCGGCTTTTGAATTTTCGGTATAAAAGCTGGAATGGCTTGCCTCTTCACAAGCTTATCTCGTTTTCCTCTCACAAAATTTTAAGCTCTCTCTCGCTTCTCACTGTCGCTTTTGCCTTATAATCCTTTGCATCTCTTTTACAAATGGTCGCAACGAATTCATACAACCCTAGATAGATATTTACGAGAATGCTTTTGATTTTTGGATCCTCTCCATGCGGTCAAACGAGTGTGATTGGTTTGATCACATTTTGGATACAGGTGCCTATTATCTTGGAGGAATGTCATCATAAACCAGGACATGCCGAGGGAGCCTCCTGTGTTTTGGTATCCTCAGGACCATCTTTTTAACTTTGGTATGAATGAAATGTGCCCCACCTTCAAGAATTATGTGCAACGGGGTGGCACCTTCTCGTCTGCTGTTTTTGCCTCATAGGAGGCGTCAGGTACATGGCCATCAGGAGCTATTCCGCACTACTCGTAGCGCTACTCGGTTTATATGATGGAGTAACTTTTGATTTGTCCTCATGGGGTCTTCCATGGTCGGGGAGGATGACATAGATTACTGCGGCGTAGGGCGTCGCGCTCTTCCTTTGCACAGTAGGGAGATATTTGTTGGTGGGCCAACCTGGATTTATTGCTCGATGTGCGGGTCATTGACCTTGCATTGCACGACACGAGATCACCGGATTTATCAAAGGCCATTAAGAGTGGTGATGGTATTAAAGGCGGGGTAGCACCTCGGACATTAGTGCAGGAGATGTAATATCGAGGTAGACGGGTGATGTTCCTACCACTGAGTCGGAGGCAGCCAGGCGATGAGTTGATATGTATTTTGTATGAGGACGGACACGTCGAGAATAGATGTTGGGGCAAAAACGGAAAGTGCTTTGCATGT